>PVKH010034900.1:0-11800 GCA_004027955.1 Chaetophractus vellerosus | reverse complement strand
GGGAACCGGGATTGCGGTCCATGCGGCCGCGGCCAGAGGCTGAGGCCGGAGGCTGAAAACCGCCAGGGGCCTCAACCGAGGGCTTATTCTCGCCCTGCTTCACACTTGTGGGTCAAATCGCATTAACGCAAACTACCAACCGGGCGGAGAGCAGGTGGTTAATTGAGCAAAACAGAGTTACTTTAAAGAGTCTAACTTTGCATCCGGGTGACTTGGTTTCCCTCCGTAACTTTGTCATCATTAAAAAAAAAGGGGGGGGGGGCTCCCTCCTTAATTGGGAGGCGGGGAAAAGCTGCTCCAGAAGCAAGTTTAGGGTGACCGACTGGCAGGCGCGTTTGGGCGCGCGGGTTCCCATCCGCTTGGCTATTGGAAGCAGGTTTCCCTCACCCCTTGATAAGAGCTTTGGCATCTATAAGTGTCAGAAATGAGTCTTGCCATATATCATCCTGAAAAGCATTTAAATAAGTCAAGTGTCTAGAGATCTCCTAAGATACTCCACTCCCCCCACCCCAAATCTTAAATCAAAGTGCAGTTCCTTGAACCATAAACACCTATTATATGCAAAATCCTACTTATCCAGAAGATGCTAAAACTGAGGATAAAAGAAGAGGTAGGAAGCATTTGTCCCTGTAAATCCCCTGCACAAAGTAACAAGCTCTTTTTTTAGTACTGTCAACTTCATTTTTGAAGGTAAGAGACCACAGAGCTTCTAAGCCCATCCAACACGCGTTTTTGGAGTCGTTCGAACAGCTGGTGGGAGGATTTAGCACGCGGGCCTGGACATTCGCTTTAGCCTGTTTTTGTTGTTTGTTTTGTTTTGTTTTTAGACCCAGAGAAGCAGGTGCGAGAGAGCCTTAGGTGGTGGGAAGCCTGGGAAAGAGAATTCGTTAGGTCTTAGCGCTGAGGGCAGCAACCGCTAGTTGAATATAACACTAGCGCGGCAAACTTGAGTACAAAGCTTCGTTCGTCCGAAACTTACAAAACCCGGAATGGAGAACACCCGCCCAGCCAAGTTCAGCTCTTGCTAAACTCTCCCGACTCCGTTACGTTCGCGCCATAAGACAATGCAAATTTCCGAGCTTTCTCAACGGAAAGATCATCAGGGAAACGAGGACATTAAGAGGAAACCTGGACGGGAGGTGTCTTCAATTCGAGAAAACAACGTTCTCACTTCGGAAATGAGAAGGCCCGAGCTTATTTCCGCGCTTTCCTTGGTCAATCCAGAGTTAAGAGTTTGTATTGAAATTTCACATCTGCAGCTCGGATGGACGGGGCCGGGGTCTGAGGCGGAGGCAAGGGGGCTGCGACGGGGTAGAACCAGGAAGGGAAGTCTCTCTCCCCGCCCCCCTCTCCCAGTCGCGCGGGTGCGGCGGGAGGGGGGAGTTGGGAACCCCGACTCCTGGCTGGCTACAAGCGGACTCCAGGGTCGAGATTATTCGACACGTGTCTTTTACTCCTCACAATCCATTTCTTTCGGGTGATTTATGAACTAACCTCTTTGATCAGTAACGGTTTTATCTGTCTCCACTGCTACAGATGACAGATGCGGCTGCTAAAATGCCTCGTCCCCGCTGCCCAAAATGTTGCTTCCCCCCTTCCCAAACGCTGTTGATTTTTCTCTGGTGATCTCCACCCCCTGCCTCTTCGCTCCCCTCCCCTCCTTCAAACTCCGTTTGCTACTTTAGTTGCAAATCCCTCCGGATGGTTTAAGTCAACAAGAAAGCGCCGGGCAGGGTCAGTCGGGAGCCAAGGAACGCAGAACCCTAGTGCCAGCTGTATTGGGGTCCTAAGCAGGCCCCCAGTCAGGCACCAGGAGTGCTCGCTCCCAAAGTGCGGGTGTCCACTTTCAGAAGGGAGAAGGCGACGCCCTCCCAGCCAAGTCCCCGAGGACCTGGCTTTGCCCAGAGAAGGCGGTTACTGGTGCAGCGATCCGGGATGCCCAGGGCAGCCTCAAACCGCGGTTATCTGCCGACCGGGGCGCATCAGACCAACCACTTTGGCTTAATTGGAGAGAGGAGGAGGCGGCAGGAAAGGGGCGAGGGGATCACATTACGGAGCCTCCTAGTCTCTAATAGGTAAAGGAAAAATGTGGTCTCTGAAGTGGTTATTAATAGTAGATGTGTGTGCGTGTGTGGTAGTAGTATTTCATTAAAACCATATCCTGGAACAAAGAGTTGTTCTTTCATGTTCTTTGCTTTGTTATTTCTCTGACAGGAATTCTGAAAACAGGATTTTCCAAATCAAAGGATCCCTAGAGTCGTCAGACGCCCCTCAGACCCCTTCCCCTTCACCAAACTGCTCTTGGTATCATTATTCTTTCTTATACTCTTGATTTAGCCGGAGGACATTTAATAGCTGACTGGATTAAATATTGCAGAGTCCTGCTTGGGCTATTTGAAAATCCGGGTCGTGGACTGTGCCTAACTTCAGAGAAGGAAAACCGATCTATGAGATGTGTTTTAAGTTTCACTCAGTCGGGGCCAGGAGAGAAGGAAGAGGAAGAAGGATTCTCTGCTTCAGGTCTCTTTTATATGTTAGAAGTTAAAAGTTTTAAAAGGTGTGCAGTGATGGGGAGTAGCAAGAGAAGGGGATGGGGGATGGAATCAGGAAAAGGCCATCTTCAGGAGGGTAACAAAAATTTCCTTCTGTCATGTGAAAACAAGATTTATAAGAACGTTTTAAAGAATGCTGCTTTGGAAGGTAGGGTTCTGCCCCCAGTAAATGGGCATTGGTTAAAGGGTGCATTAATAGACCTCTCTGAAGGATTCATTGCTCTTGCTAAACTTGCAGATCGGAGATGGTCTGGTCTGTTTGTTGTATATTGGTACCCTTCACTTTTAACAACAGTAACAACAATTCTTTGATTGGCATTAAGTTTCAGGAACAAAAGAGGAAAAGAAATGTGAACTGTTTTGTCCAGTACTATGTTTAGAAAACTCGGGTCTGGAAACCCAGAAAAAAGCTTTTCATGGCAACACAGTGTTCAGGTCCAAGCCAACGTCCCTCTAGGTTAGGCAGCCCAGAGGGGCAGGGACAGACATCGGTGTCCAGGATGCTTTGGAATCCATTACCAGATAATATGATACACACCCAAAGGTAATAACTCAAGGTTAGGATTTCCCAGGTACAACTGGATGGGTATTAGTTTAAATGCTATAGAGACAAAAGGTTTGTTTATCTGGTCTTTTGGGACTTTAAAAAATTGTCAACCCTGAAGGTTAATGTGATCATTTTGAATATATTTCAATTCTGACCATGCCTACAGAAAACCCACAGGAAAATGCTAAACTCTGACAGTAAAATTGGATTTAATGCTGAGGAAGACCCTGGACTTTTAATTTTTGTTTAAAGTAAAGAGCTGCATGGGTGGCTATACAATACCATTAGCCTGATTCAATGTCAATTTAACAGAGATTTAGGAATGGTGTTTTTTTAAAATGAAGAGCCACAGCACATTTCATATTTATTGGCAATAACTAATTGAAACCTGTGTGCAGAGATGCAGACCTGTACCATATATTAATATTCACAATAACCTCTTATGAACATCTCCCTTAAACACAGAGAAGGGAATTGGACTCTCTTCCATACCTGGACAACTGCTAACCCATTTTAATTTTGTGTATTCACTAAGCTTCTCTCTTGCATTATAAAAAACCTCCTAAATGTATAGCTCGTTTAAAAACAAAAGCAAAAACAAAAAAACCTTTTTCAATTACACCAATCACTTATCTTAGTAAAATGCCCTGCCCCATAGGCGGCAGAGAGTAGATCCCCAGACCTCCAGTCTGGCCCCAGGAGGCTCTCTCATCTTTCAGCCCATCCAACCATCTTGGAGGTTTAGGGTCTGTCAGGCCTGGCATTCCTTCTCTCTTCTTATCACTCTCTACCCTTCACAAAGGCAATTGATTAGTTTCAGCTTTTCCAAACCAAGAAGCCCAGAGAGAACATGAGGGGTTGGGGAATGTGAAGAAGGAAAACAGGGACAAACCTTGCCAACCCACTCCCAATCCAGTACCAAAGACACATAGAAGGTGGGGTGTTCCAGACAGGGTATGGAATTGTGACTTCTCCTAGAAGATGGATTTAGTTTTAGATGTGCCTTCTCTTTCCAGAAGCAAATATTTAAAGGAGAAAATAGATATGAAGAAAAGGAGGTTACTGATTTATGCCTGGATTTCCCTCCCAGCATTTGCCTCCCTTCTATTTACAGGCATGGCCCCCTTTGCAAGTTGTACAGCTGTTCTTTTCACGTGACATTTCATAAAAGCCTTAACATCTGGGCAAGATAAACTTCCTTCAGGTACCTGCTTAACTTTTCACTTGTCACACTTGCCTGACCCCCAGCGGGTCCCTTTCCCCACCCACTTGCCTCAATGGCAGGGTCTGTGGGGGCTTGGTTCCAGTCTTGCTCCCTCAATCCCTGGCTTCCCTGCCGCCCCCTCCCCCAACATTTCCCACCTCTCAGTGCCCACCTTTGCCAGAGCCATTTTCTTTGGCAGGCCCTGCATCCTTAGTCTACTGCCTTTGGCTCAACTGTGCAGGGAAATGAGCACAGCATCTTGAACCCAGGGAGAAAACGCATATTTCGGTTCCGGTTCCGACCAATGAACAAAACAAAATAAAAAACGGCCTAAGAAAGAACATTTCAACTCTCATTTAGATTCGACGGCATCATACACGCCTATGCATTCCTCGGCGAAATGGGAAAAGAGAGCAACTGATTTTGATAGTTAAACATTCGCTCTATCTGGTAGATATTTAAACTGCATGTTTTACAGAAATTTAATTTCACTCACTCGCCCTCCCGCTTCCCCAAGAAGGCTGCCTTCTGGAATGAATGCTTCCAGATTTTTCTTCTTCCTTTTTCTAATCTGAAATTTTGCTCCCCTGGCTTCAGACTAAATCGCACGTAGACGTAAGACATATCCACAAACTTGAAAGGGGGGAAAAAGAAAACACAGAAGGAAAAGAAAATAGTCCACGTAAACAAAGACGGGCGTTCGAAGACTTAGCTTCAGCAAACCCCAAACGATCTCATTGCAGGGCGCCCACGAAATCCCGGCTATAATTGAGTGTTTTCTTTGAGGTTTTTTTGACCATGTGCTTTCTTAACATGGTTACTATGACTGATAGGCAAAACTGGTTATTCATTATGATCCCATCCCAAACTCTCTCGAAGGCTTATCTCCCAGGCACTTATAAAGGATATATATTAATGATATATGTAATTAATATTAATTATCTATTTCAATATAATACACACACATATATCATACAGGGGAAACTTTGTGCCAGTGATCTTAACCTGCTCCAACTTCCAGCGACCTGCCACATGCTCCTTACTTTATAGACATCTGGGAATTCCATACATGCCTTAAACTCCAATTACACACCTTCTTCAAAGGACACGTGCTTTGATTTGCTAAGAACATTAAGTGGTCTCACGTTCTGGGGCCCTGAAACAAAAGCGAATGGAAAATGTATCCCATGCTCTGTTTACTGGGTCTACTATTTGCTGTCCAGTAAAAAGGGATAATGAATAATCCTGTTTGCATTTTCGAGGACTCAGCTTGCAAAGAAGAGTTGCGAGGTTTGTGAGAATCAGTGGGGTTGCCGGCTTTGAGAAATAATGAGGAAGCTGGTTTCTCCTTCCAATTTGCAAGTGCACTTTCCTTCCACTTTCTCTGGTGCTGTGGTGGGGTAAGCTTTACAAAGCACAAGCAGAAAATTCTGGAAAAGTGGTCCCCGGGGGATTCTCCTTCCGACCCTCTTCTGTCGCTAATGCGGGCGGATCCCTGGAAATCTGAGGTTGGGCCTTTGCCTTAATCTGTTGCTGCTGCTGCTACCGCTGACACTTGGCGCCGCCGCCTCCCAGCAGCGTCCAGACGCGCGGCCCGGGGGCGTCCACGCAGTCCGAGGAGGGCATAGACACTGTCGCTAACCCCACTGTGCCGGCCCGACCCGCCACCCACGCTGGGGAGCCTGGTCTCGCACCCCTCTCCCGCGCCCGATGCAGGTGAGACCCCAGCTCCCCACGGAGCTCTGTTTGGGTTTCCGTGGCGTTTGTTCCCCGCAGGTTTGTTTGTTTTTCTTCAAATTACAGATGCAGGGAAAACCGCCTGACATCATGAGAGCGGGACAAACGCTCACTTTGAAGGATTCCTGGGCAGGACTTCAAGTGAAATCATATGCCTGAGAAGAACTTGATACCGGTCTAGAGAAAATAACCAGTTCTGAGTTTGCCAAACCGTGGAATGTGCAAAATGCTCCACTTTTTTGCAAGAGGCCAAGTGTCCCTTAAAAAGCCCCATTATGAATATGAACCTGAGGACAGAAGGAGCAAGAAGCTTGGGCCGTTATTGACTGTGGGAAAAAAGTACACTCACTGTGTGAGTTTCCGCTATTTACCACTATTTTATTAATAATATGTTCTGCTTTTGGGAGGGTACCTGCTCCTGTGCATGAATTATCATCAATGCATGTGTTTAGCAAGTGCTTGCGTACACACAAAAAAAGGGAGAATGAAAACTAACTGCTTTCTGATGACTGAAGGCTATCAATCGGAGAAAAAATTAAAAACAAGATAAAATATTAATTATGTCCATAATAATGGAATCCTTAGTCGGTTGTTTAGCACTCTCACAAAAAACTATTTCATATAATATGTCACCCCTCAATGCATTCTGGATGTAGGACAAAGACCTGGGGTCCAGCCACCACATTAAATATATAAAGGCTTGGCTTCTCATGTCTGAAAGAGAGGTAACTCATTCTATGTGTCCTTTAAATATGAGAAGGTAATAAAGATGAAATGAAATAAAATGAGAATAGGAAATGGTGGAGGAGAAAGAAAACTCAGGTAGCTTAACTCACTCTAAAAAATAATTAGCATTTTGCTTGATATGAATGAGGGAAGGTGAGGATACAGAAGTAGCCTGCAGCTGAAAACTATATTCTAATACTTAATATTTTTCACCATGAATTCTCATCATTCAAAGTAAAACTATCCCCCACCTTTCTTCCCCCTTATTTCTTTGAAAACATTGGGGGAAATATCACCTTCAGTTTCGTAATTAGTAGTATTCTCCAATACAAATGTGATATTTGCTTTTCTCCAATGTGTTTCCTCTCATGAAGGAAAGTGGAAAGAACAAAACACACACACACACACACACACAAGCAAACAGAACGCTACTTTTCTTTGAAATGTGTGGTTTTTACATCACCAGAATTAAGATAGAGATTACCTTCTCAGCAACGATGGTCAGCTCCATCCTGATGCACGTCAAGAAATCTGAAATATCAAATAGTCAGACCAAACTATAGTTAACAAGGCGATTCCCCCATGGACAAATTAGAAAATGGAGATGGAGATGGGTGGGTGACACATAAAAGAAAGAATTATTATCTCTGTGCTTTCTCTTATTTTTCTAGGGCAACCTCCTCTTTACCCTACACACACGTTCACACACACATACACACAGAACCACAACCACACCCCCACACAATCACTGTCCCTTGTTATTTGGTAAAGGTCTGTCAAAATAAAAAAAACCCACAATTCTCTAAATCCTTATTAATATTTTAATATAAAAAGTAAATGCTGCAGACTCCATATTTTAAAATATGGTCTAAAATATTCACAAAAATAAACTCACACTATCGTTATGTCAGCACTCTATGGTAAGGTGTAGAGAAGGAAACAAAAACCTCAGGCAATAAAATAACTTCAGCCTGGACTAAGCAAACATGATCTGTTTGAATTCAATACTTATTTGCCACAGTCATTGTTTGAATTAGGCAGCAAAGTAATTGTGCAGTTTGAAAACTGCCCTAATTACATTTGAATGCAGTAAACTGGATGTAGAAGAACTAAGTGATGCAAAATCATTATTTGTAATTATATTAATTATAAAATCCAGTATTTTCCTAGCCCAGAAATAACCAGAATGAAATTATAAAATCAAGCACCATCATCCGTTATTGTTTTCCTTAACTTCTTTAGATTTTGTGTACATATAAGTAACCAGGGGGGTAAAAATCTGTGTAATTTTGGATAGAGTTATACTTGCTAATGAACTGACTGGAAATCCAGTAGTTGTAGCATTTAAAATGGCAATCGTTGCAACAGTTACCGAAGGTACTGAAAATTCAGGTTATTGTATTTTAAACCTATAGCTATATATTCTTTTTATATAAAGAACAAGCATGTCTCTCAGAAGGACAGCACCAACATGGGAAAATAGTCTTAGCTTTGGCTTTTCTGTTTTAGCAATCGTCACACTTGATGTCACTTTCATTCATGAAAAAAGATTTAAACAGTTACAAATGCAATTATTTTTGCCTGCTAGATCAAACTTCATTATTTTCCATGCATCTGTATTCATTCAAATGTGTGTGTACAGACAGGCAGATAATTTTCTTAACATTTTATCTACCCTCTCACTGAAATGGACCTACTATTTTAAAGTCCTCACAAAGAATGGAGGTATAACATAAATACACAATAACCAGAGAAAATAGTGGCTTCATACTGCTTATTGACATTTAACTATTTTACAGCTACCACCCCAAAACATAAACAAGAGATGTGAGTAACAAATTTCTAAGTTTTTGCTGTTTGAGGACTTGATAAGAAATGAAGGAGAGAAGCTACCAAGCCCACTGAATACCAAACTGGAATAATAAAGCTGTCTTTAAATAAGTTGCCTGTGCCTGTCAGTAGCTAGTTTATTTGGGCTTTTCACTGCTTTGTTTATATTACTGTCCCCTCCTCCCTCCTGGGTGCCTCTAGAGTTAAACAAGCAGGTATTTACCTTCAACTTAAGCCTGAGTTTTAAAAATATAGACCAAACTCTAAGGTTCTTAAAATTTTCAACCATATTTATTTATTGCAGAAAAATAATATACAAAGTTATTTACAAAACAATCATAAAAATATGAATGCATTTAGACACCGGATCTATTTGCATTTTACCATGGGTCATCAATAAATAAATAGAATGTTGTTTTTTGTATTGTAAGTTTTTTTTTCCCTCAGAGGAAGAATGAAAAAAAAGGAATTAACTGACTATGATATTGCAGGTCAGTTTGATCCCAGTATTTTTACTTCTAAAGGTGTTCTTAAAATTTCCTCTGATTGTTACCATTTTAAAATGGAGAAAGTCCATAATGATGCCTTTCCTTTCAGTGGCTGATTGGCACGACCTCTTGAGAATGCATGCATGAAAAATTAAAAATAAAAACATTCTTCGTCAAAAAAAAAAAAAGGAACACAAACAACTGTTCAGACTTCTATCAGAATGTAGAGGTGTGAGGATGGTGCCGCTGCCCGTCTGGAATCACTGTCCACGGGCCTGTCTCGCTTTCTCTTAAAAGTGCGCCCCACGCCCTGTTTCTTTGAATTTGGGTTCTGCTCTTCTAATTTCCAGGAAAATCTTTGGCATATATAATTATTTTTAGTTATCCAGCTCCAGAGTCTCTAGACTGTCCATTTTCTCCTTCTCTGGAAACAATGACATCTGCAAAAACCCAGAGGGGGGGAGAAAGTTGGTTATTGTTTAGGTCTCTGTGGCTGTTTTCTAGGTCTACTGAGCACTGTTCTTATCACCACCACGGAGAAATTACGTTGAACAACCTGGAAGGATTTCAGCCCAAGGGCAAGAGGAAGTGGGTGGGCGGAAAGAAGGAGGAGGTGGAATTTGGAAACATTTGTTTTAAGGAGAAAGGCGAAATTTTAAAGCTGAAAGAGAAGGTGGTGCTGGCAACACTGTCCTTACCCGTGGTCCTCGAATCTTTTCTGTCTTCCCTTCTGTCTATCACGCACACTCACGCACACGCATACCCCTCACAAGGGCACATCCCCCTGGGAACCGCTCTCTCTCTAACTGGGACCGAACTGCCATCCAGGGACTCTGGGGGATGAGGTGGCGGTGCCAAGTTGGGTGGGGAAGGCTGAGAAGGCAGTGTGGGAGGGGGAGGCAGGCGCAGGCGGACGGAGAGCCGCGGCCTGGTCATCTGTCCGTCTGCCACCTGAGCGGCGAAGGGGCGCAGAGGCGCCGGTCCTTACCTAGGTCTCTGGCCCTGCCGAGGGGGTGGGGGGCTCCGCCTGCTAGTGGGACGCGGACATGGACCAGGCCCCCTCCATCCTCCAGACCGAGAAGGCGTAGCTGAGCCGCTCGTGGGCCACATAGCTGCAGCTTGCCATCTTGGAGTCCAGCTCGTCGCTCTGGAGGACCTGGTAGAGGAAGTCGATGTACCTGGCCGCTAACTTGAGGGTCTGGATCTTGCTCAGCTTGTCCGAGGGCAGGGTGGGGATGATCTTCCGCAGCGCAGCGAACGCCTCGTTCAATGACTGCGTGCGCTGGCGCTCTCGCACGTTGGCCATGACCCGCTGCGTCTGCAGCTCCTCGTACGACTGCGGACTCCCGCCGCCGCTGCTGCTGCCGCCGCCGCCGCCGCCCGCGCCGCCGCAGCCCGCAGACTTCTTGCCGCGCTTGCCCTGGGCCGGACTGCCCGGCTCGTCGCCGCCTCCGACGCCCCCGCCCGCGGCCCCGCCGGGCCCCGCGCCGCCGCCGGCGCTGCGCCGGCTGCTGCGCCGCTTGCGTCCCCCGCGCTTGCCGCTCGGCTGTTGCTGCCGGTCCGGCTCCTCCTCGCTGTTGCTCAGGCTGTCGTCGGCCGGCGAGACTGGCGAGCTGGACACGTCCTGCATCATCTCTCGGGCGGCGACGCGCGGCCTCGCGGGCCCGGGGCAAAGGGGCGGCCCGGGGAAGAGGAGGAGAGCGGGGCGCCTCAGCCCGCCAGCTTCCCCCGCGCGCGGCGCCGGCCGGGGCGGTGCGGCCCGCCGAGGAGGGCGCGGGAGGAGGGATGGGGAGGATCTCCGCGGGGAGGGCGCGCGGGAGAGGCGGGGAGGGAGGCGGGAGGGGGAGGGGACGGTGTGGATGGC
Organism: Chaetophractus vellerosus; assembly: GCA_004027955.1. Taxonomy (NCBI): domain Eukaryota; kingdom Metazoa; phylum Chordata; class Mammalia; order Cingulata; family Chlamyphoridae; genus Chaetophractus; species Chaetophractus vellerosus. Next base: position 852 of record PVKH010034900.1, on the reverse strand, counting down.
CCCGAGGTCCAAAAAGAAAGCGCCCAACGGCCGCACGCACACCCCCGCTCGGCCTCTTCGAAAAGTTGCCGGTGCTGGCGAGCCCGCGAGGTGTCTGGGAGTTGGGCGAAAGCTGCAGACTTGGAGGCTCTTATACCTCTGTGCTAGCGGAAAGTTTGGGGGCAGCAGTGTCATTGGCCTGACGTGGGGAGGAGGGACTTTTCGAAGTTTTATAGGAAAGTTTCCGCTTTCCAACCCCCCTCCCCCGTCCCCACCCCCCATACTTGGGGTCTGACAATTCGTCCTCCCAAACCATTCAAAAACGACCTGGCCCGGGCGGCCGGCCCCATCCGCCCGCCTCCTTGCCTCCTTGCCTTCCTCCCCCTTCTTTCCCCACAGCGCTCCTCGGGCGGGCGCGGGGCAATTTCCTTCCGCGTTGGAGCGCGCGGGCGGTGCCCCCGCACCCGAGCGCAGCACTGGGAAGCAGCCGGAGGACCTGTCCGGGCTGCGGCGGTGGCCCCGCCCGGAGCGGCTGTGACAGCAGCGGCGGCGGCAGCTTCTCCTCAGTGGGTGATGTCTCATCTCGCCCTAGTTTCGTCTAGTTCCGTGGGGCCGGTATGGGATTGCTGGGGCGTGGGCAGTGGCAAGAAAACTGGTAATTGCGGAGCCACCCGACGGGCAGGTAGAGGGACACCGCCGGAGTCCCATGGGTCAAACCGCCGGGCCCGGCCCTGAGGTCGTGGGCGTTTCTGAAGACGTGGCCGCGCCGCCGGGGCTGCGGATCTGTGTCTGGCCTGCTCTCTCACCCCCTTCCTGAGAAGTTTGTGGGCCTGCCTTTTCTTTTCACGGTGACCCAATCTAACGCCTCCCAGC
>PVKH010034899.1:0-11795 GCA_004027955.1 Chaetophractus vellerosus | reverse complement strand
GGTGGGGGCAGGAGTTACATTCTTCCGAAAACGGGAGGCTCCGACTTCCTCAAAAGACAAAGGAAAAAAAAAAAAAAAAAAAAAAAAGAAGAAAAAGAAAAAGGAACCCAATCAGGGACCCCCCAAGAGCCCTGAGCAGACAGGAGACCAGAGGACAGGCAAGGAGGGAGCACCACCAACTCTACAGCTGGCATGACAGAGACGATGAGGGAGTCTGAGGGGCAACAAGCAGCCCTTTCCCTCAGCCCTGCTCAGTTCTCGTCCTGCCAGCCACTGCAGGCCCAGGCTTATAATGGCCTTGCCCAGCGAAGAGGGCTGGGGGGCAGGGGGCAGGGCAGCTACAGAAAGCTTTTTAGGCCCACTTCAGGGGCTAAGGGTTACCAGAGCCACCAAGAGGATCCCTCAGGGCCTCACAGCAAAGCAGCGAGCTTATGGGAGCCACGGAAGCAAGCGGAGGTGCCGAGGCAGAGCAGCCAGGAAAGAAACCAGCTGGGCTTGCCACAGAGGCCTCCCAGTGAGGGCTCCCCCAGACAGAAGCTGAGAGAAGGGAGGGGGTTGTAGCAGTTAGCGCTCCTGGCCACCCACACCGAGCCCCCAGTCACCTTTTCCTGGTTGAAGGCATCCATCCGCTTCATGGCGGTGTCCAGGGCTGTCACCATGTTCAAAAACTCCTGGTCTTGCTCACAGAGGGGATTGGAGAGTAAGTCCAAGGATATCTTCACAGCAGATTTTGACATGGCTGAAAGAAGTGAAAACTCAGTGAACCCACGGAGGGACAGGCTTCAAGGTCAACTACTCAGGACTCCTTGTCCTCCCCTGGCCTAGAGGCCTGCCCGGCTGGTCTCTACTACCCAGAACCATAAGGATATAAACACTACAAAGTGCCATACAAGATACCACAAGACACGAAGCCTATAGTATAATATCATTCCAGAGCATTTACCACTGTCCTAATTTTCTGAGCAGCTTTACCTGTGGCAATGACTTAGTTTTCCAAACTCTAGAGGTTATAACAGAAATCATGAGGGGAGCTGTAAGAAATATAGATTTTATGGCCCCAAAAATTCTAATCCAATGACTCTGAAGTCCAGGAATATACATTAACAAAAGAAAACAAAACAAAACACTCCAGGAGTTTTGGATGTGAAGCTTGGTTTGGGACTTCCTTGCCGACAAAACTAACATCAGTCGCTCTAGTTTACATCAGAGGTTAACCAGATTTTCCTGTAAAGGGCTAAAATAAAAAAATATTTTAGGCTTTACAGGCTATATGGCTTCTGTTGTAATGACTCAGTTCTGCCTTGTAGTGTGAAAACAGCCAGAGACATTACATAAAGCATGAGTGGAGCTGTGTTCCAATAAAACTTTATGTACAAAAACAGGCCAGATTGGGTCTGCAGGCCATAGTCGGCCAACCCCACCCTTATTTAGGGCTCAAACTTTCCCTGAAACATCTGGAGAAGATATGCCTTACCCCATTTTATGGACAAGGCAAGTGAGCCTCAGAAGGGTTGGCAGGACCTCAGGGTCCCACCGCTGGCAAGCGGTGATCTGCCTCCCTGCTCACTGCTCTTCTCGGCATTTGGTCTGCAAAGCCTCTCTGATGGGAGGTCATCTTCCAGTTTTTTTCATTTTTGATTGTTTGTTTTTTAAGGAGGTACCCGGGATTGAACCCAGGACTACGTATATGGGAAGCAGGTACTCAACCACTTGAGCGACATCTGCTCCCCACCTTCCAGTTTTAACGGTACTCTTTGGTCAGGTTTCCCCCTGGATGAGAGTAAAGGCTCTGCATGACTTGTTAGTGTGTTCCCATGTCCTGTTAGCAGAGGAGCTGAAGTCACACACCAAGCCAGAGGCAGCGTGGGAGTTCTTGGTCCCATACAAGTTGTCAGGTCTCCATTATTTGCAAACAAAACTCTACAGGGGAAAAGAGGCTGGAGAAGGGGCATGCCTGTCCATTATTGTCTGTACCTGTTTCAGTGTGGGTCTGGGTGATTCTCAGAGGAAAATACTTTTTTTGAGTGTATCCCTTACTACTATGTTTCAGACACAATCCATTGTAAGACATTATTTTATATAACCCGCTAAGAAAGAAAGAAAAGGCTGCCAATGACACCAGGATACACTATCAAATGGTGTAGTACCTTCATATCAGAGATGTTACGGTGTGAAAAAAGTATCTTACAATCAATGAAATAAGGTCTGCCTCACAGTTAGGTATAGATGTGGCTTTTCCTTGCTGTTCCATGTGAGTGGCAAGAAGCCTCAACTCTAACCCCACAGGAGGAAGATCTGACTCGCCACTTTACGTGAGGAGAAACAAGCCTGGAGGTGTCCTCTCCCCACCAGATCCCTCAGTACCTCAGCAGAGAAGCCCGACTGGATGGCCTGCTAACCCAGAGTGCCAAACTGGGGTTTCTCTTGTGTTTGGGAGAAAGCTACATCAGAGGCTCCTCACCCACCAAAACGGGCAAAATGTGGGAGAAGACTTAAAATGTAAACTTTCCAGAAATGCTGAAGCAATGGAGGAAAAAAATACTCCTTACAAAAATCTGTGAAATGATTTTGTAGGTTTAGGAACAAACATTATGTATAACTTGACTCAATGATGAGATGATCACATACAGCTTAAAGATAAAAACCTGGAAAAATCTGGAAACATTTCTGAAAAATTTCTTCTTTTTTTCTTTCATGCTTGAGGGGCAAAACTCAAAAAGTCCCGGGGGTGTTGGGACTTTCTTCCATGAAGCCTTTCCACCTTCAGCCTTTGTCTCTTTCTGTGCTTGAACCATATGAAGTCAGTTAACTGAGTCTGCTCAGGCAATTGGCCACTGGGCAGAGCTGGGGCTGGAATCTCCACCCCGGTGAGATCGTCACCTGGGGGTCATAGGTTGGTGTGAACCATGACAAGACGCCATGGCCTCCATGTTCCTCTGGACCACTGTCCCCTGCCACGGCTCACATCCCTAGTTCTGCCTCAGTGGGAACTAGGGGAAGCGGCATGGTCAGCCCGGTACAGACCAGGAGGCTGGAGGTCCTTGGACAACCCTCTAGAAGGTTAGAGACTTGGACTCCACTGAGATCCCTGGAGACCTGATGCGGCCTCTGGAATAAAACGGTCAACAAAGACCCAATATGGATTGCTTGTTCCCAAGATAACCTTGTTTTGGAGGAACAGCTTGGGATTTTAGATCTTGTCCAGGGAGCTCGGGAGATTCCAAGACCAGGAAAGGTCTAATTAGATGCCCAATGGTCTGGATCAGCGGTTGATCTTCAAGGAGGGTCCCCAAACCAGAGGCATTAGCATTACTCAGAATGTGTTAGAAATACAAATTTGGAGGCCTCACCCTAGACTAATCAATCAGAAACTCTGGGGACGAGGCCCAGCGTTGTGTGGTGTAACAAGCCCTCTGGTGATTCTGTCGCCTCTAACGCCTGGCCATCAGGTTCCGGCCTTGTGACTGGATGGCAAACCACTGTTTGAGAAGAGCTTTCTCTGCCCAGACTCCGGTCCTGAGTTCTCTGAGGCCAGCAACCCTAGGTTCCTGGGGTCCCCATTTAAGCCTGATTTCTTTATCCCCATTTAAGCCTGATTTCTTTATTGGAAAACTAAGCTCTCCACGGCCCCGTACTCCAATTCACGGATTCCTGAAGTTCTACATGATTCCAAAATGATTTGCTACGAACACAAGAAAACTTTACTCGTTAATGCTCTGAGAACACAGTTATGTGGAAAAGGAGGAAGGAAAGGAGGCACTAGGTGACAGCAACTCTCTTACTGGAGCAGCAGTGGGAAAGGATAAGGAAAAATGCAACCCAAGCAACTCAGAGCTGAAATAACTGCAAAACAAACAGGAACAGATGAACTCGAAAATAAAACCCTTGGCTTGCTACGCAAATAGTTTGGAGAAGCTGGGGGCCGGGGAGGAGGTACAGGTCATGTTCAGACCAGCCCAAACCCTCTGGCTCAACACTGGTGTTAGAATCTATAGCACAAACTAAAGGAGTCAGGCCTCAGCCAGGCTGCGGTGGCTGCTGCTGCTCGTGGGGAAGAAATGTTTCCTTTGTTATCAGCTTTTCACAGTGTCCTCTACAGGAAAGACGCATGTTTATTTAAGGAACTGGCTGAGCCTTTACACCTGGACTAAAATGGGGACAAATCCAGAAACCTTGCCTCTCAGGGACCTAGCAAGGGTTTTCTTTCTAATTGCAGCATTGATAAGGATCAGGTGGTCCCCAAATCCCACCCCGAGGTGCCCACTGTCCTGTAACTTTATGGATGGCATCTGGAGGCAGTGACACTGTCCATATTTTGACTCTGTGGAACAGCCAGGCCAAGGCCGAGACAGGCCAGGCTTCAGGAGGGAGGGCCCTTTCCACCCACCTTCTAGCTGAGGGGGGCAGATTCCTGCTCTCAGACAAAGGACTCAATTTGGAGAAGAAGGGCTGAACTCAATTGTTTCCTCTTTTATAAAAGGTTACTTTCTCTTTGCTGGCCAATCTCAAGTTCAGAAGAGATAATGTAGCTGATGTTTCTTTGCAAACTGCTAAAATGCTTCACAGATACAAAATAGCATTATTATGTGAGTGGTCTGGCCAAGTGAATTTAAGACCGGGTCTCAATTCTACTACTGCTTCTCTTGAACCTTATGGTCAGTGTGACCAGCCTCTGGGGGCAAGGCCTGATTCTGGCTGTCCTCTCTGCATGTCTTCCCTGACATGAATGGATTACTCTCAGTTCCCTCAAGGCTCTGTGCAAATGACACCTCCTCAGGGAGGCCCCCTCTGACCACTCCACCCAACGCATCCCCTTATTTTTCTTCGGAGAACTCCACTACGACATGACATTAATACACGTTGATTAATTAACTGGATGTCTTCCCTCCTAGAATGTCAGTTCCTTATTTGTTTTGTTTGTTTTTAGGAGGTACCAGGGATTGAACCGGAGACCTTGTACATGGGAAGCAGGTGCACAAACACTGAGCTACAACCGCTCCCCAGTTCCTGTCTTCTTTTGTTGTTGGCTCCCGAGGGCTGAGAGAGTGCCTGGCACAAGTAGGTTCTCAATCAGTATGTGCTGATGAAAACAGGTGGGCAGCCCTGGCCAAACCTGGGTCTCTCTGGGATCCCCACTGTAAAGAGGAATGCTAAGCCAGTACCTTCCCACTCCAAGCCAAGGAAGGAGCCACGGAGGTCCAAAAAGTCACCTACAGGGAGCCTTGGGGCTGCTGACAATAGTACTGGCAAGGATAAAAGTAGCTACGGCTCTCTGAGCCCTTACAACGTGCTAGGCGTTGTTCTAAGAGTGTCACATTAAACAGCCAGTTTCACCTTCACAACCACCCTAAGGGGTGGGTACCAGTAGGAGCCTTCTAAGGCTGTCCAAGGTGGTGTTGGAACTATTGGCTAGCTTTTGCTCAAGAGCTTGGTGTTACGGGATGGGGAAGCTGGGGCACTTGTTTAAGCAAAGGCCCTAAAGAGTAACCCCAAAGAGCAGCAACCCACCACCCGCAGCTGCTCCCTGCCACCTCCCTGGGACACTGTCCTTATCTCGCAGCACTTCCTTTGTCTCAAGACTCCTGGACCCAGAGTCTCCTTGTTTGAAACAAGAACTCTTCAGCCCAGAAACATCCCCATGACCGCTGGCTGCTTCCTGGCACGTTAACCTCCACTTGCCACAGAACCCAATTCCAGCCCTTCCAGGGCCCTCAGTAATGACAGCATGCTCCCGAGGCCTTATTTCTGACCCTGCACTTAACCCTTCCTCTTGCTTAAACACACAAAATCCGCAGTTCCTCTCATCACTGGAAAGACAACCCTCCCAGTCCCAGGGGATGGAAGGCTATGCCCTCTCCCTCTGGGCAGCCTGAGCCTGTGGCCCAGATGCTGAGGCAGTGGAGCCACGGACACCTCCGGGCTTCTCCCTCTGCTGGGGCACTCCTCACTGGACTCCCAGGAGAGCCGCGCATGCAGCACCCAAATCAAGGGGAGGGTAGGGGAGCTTTGTGGAGAGCGGGGAGTGGTGATTTGAAGAGCGGAGAGTGATCTGAAGCGACTTTTCGGGGACATCTGCTGGCCTTCTATGAAGCGCATGACTCTAACGTTAGCCCTTGGTGTGACCGAGGGAGGGTGTGAGCTGCCTGCGGCCCACCCCGATGCAGGCCAGACGTGGGGCTGGGTGGGCACCACCTACCAAGGTCAGCGTCCGTGCTCTTCTTCATGTCTTTCTGCAGCCTCTTGGTCTGGTCTTCCAGCCTGCAAGGCAGGGCACAGGCTGGGTTCCTGGCACCCCCAAGTTGACTCTGGCCCCTTGCTTTCCATTTCCCTGAGTTAAGTCCAACCTACTACTGTGGGATGCCTGGCAGGGAGGAGAAGGGGCCCTTTTGGACAGGCTCTTTCCCTGCTGACTGAAATGCCACTACGAGCTCTGCATGAGGCTGAGTCACCAAAAAAGGCTAAGAGTTGACGACTACCCCGCAGCCGTCTGTTGGGGGAGAATTCCGGCTTCCAGGGTGCTCAGGGGGCCAGGCAGTAGCCCACTAAACTGGGCGATGAGCAGAGGGGGTGGTGCTGGAAATAAGACCTGGCAGAAGGCTCTTGCCCTTATCCGACTCCCACCTCATCCTTCTGGGGGTTGACACTCACTGCTGGAGTTTTCCATACTCCCTCTCAAAGTCTCTCTCCACCTGTAACGAAAGAGATAACTCACTCATCGGAGAAATGACGACATGTTGGAAAAAAATCTCCCAGCTTACTCAAGCTGTCTCGGCACCCCTCTCCCCGAGTCTGCAGGAAGCAACACCGTCCAGTTCATACAAGCACCCACAGCTTGTGAATGACACAGGGCCCCTGTGTTCCCAAATTAATTAAGTGTTTGATTTAGGGAGAAAGACTTGCCTCCCAAATGGGCCATTCAGGCAAGTACCAGCGGACTGTGGCTCTGCTCTTCCACCACAGGGAGCGAAGCCCAGGCTGTGGTGGTGAAGAAGTGAAGGACAGAACTGGAACTAACCCAGGGAGGCAGCTGGGTGCAGAGGAAAGAGGACCAGGTCTAGGGAGGCCTAGGGTCTAGTCCCGTCACTGCCACTTGGAAGCGGGGAGGCCTGAGCCGCCACCTCCCCTCTCACAACCCTGGGTATTGGGACCTGACTGCCTGCTAGGTTCAGGGCAGGTTGAGAAAGACAATGTCTCCAGTCCCAACCACTAATCCTATCACTACAAACTCAGGCAAGGCTCTCTCCCTCTCTTCTTTTCCGGTTATAGTTTATTTTAATTTTGTTTTTCAGCAGCCAAAAAAGCATACCAAAAATATTTTGTCACCTTTACTTTTCATACATATTTCACAATCTTCTTGACTTGATCTCTCTTCTAATCAGAATACCTCTTCCAATATTTTCATCTGGTAAGTCTTTTTATATATTTAATGAAACATATACAGAAAAACAAAGATAAATGAATATGCCAAGCCTCGGGCTTTTAATGCTTGGAATGCACCCTTTGTAATTCAGGCGAGGCGCTTAGGATTCTTGACTAGTTACCCAATTTCCCCAGTGGCAGCAGAATTTAAACCGCATGAATGTGAGGCCTGAACCCGAGCCTGCCACCTAAACGTCAGGTGAAGTCGAGAAAGCCGCTTGCGCGTCTGTGCCTGAACTGCCCCATCTGTAAAATGGGACCTCGACAACCATCTCTCACAGGAGCGGTATGGGAAGTGAATGGTCTGAGAGGCCCTGGGACCTGCTAAAGGAGGAGGCTGAGCTAGAGGCCTCCCCGTTCCTTCTCTCCCACAGAGGCAGCGCGGGCTCCCTGCCCAGAGCAGCGGGCCCCCGAGGCAGGCTCGCTGGCCCAGGGACTGAGGTCCCTGAGACGTGGTGACTGTGAACCTTCACTGAGTGCTTGCTACGTGCCTCGCACTAACTGGTTTCCTCTCAGCTGCTCATCTGTGAGGCAGGTTTAACTGTCTCCTCATTTCACTGAGAGGTCACCGACACAGAGAGGTGAAGGATCCTGCCCGAGATCGCTCCATTAGCGAGTCATGGAGCTAGGATGGGAATGCAGGCAGCCTGGCTCCAGAGCTGGTGCTTGCAAGTGCGAGCCTATGGAAGGAAAAAAGGTGTTTGCTGACGAGTTAAAGCCACGGGCCTAAGGAAGTAGCCTTCTTGGCTGCGACCCAGAGGCTCCTGCCAGTGAGAGTCCTAAATCCTGACTCGCTCTTACTACAGGTTGGAGGTCCAGAGAAGGCCTAGTCGCAGTCTTCAAAGTCGTCACCACTATTGCCCTTCCTTTACCACTTACCTGAGTAAAGATTGTTCTAAAACCCCTTCACCCTCACCACTCCATGCTTGGATTTAGGGAAATTCAACATAGTCGCAGACTTGCAGACCATTCCTCAGTCCAATTGTTTTATGCTTTAAACGAGGAAATGGAAGCCCAGAGAAGGGATGTAAGGTGGCATGGCCGGTTAGTGGCAAAGCCAGGTTAGAAACCAGATTCCTAGCTGAGGCCTTGTTTAAACCACATTCATTCATCCCACAGACATTTATTGAGCACCTAGGAAGTGTGAAGCCTTCTGCCAGAGGCTGGGGGACACTGGTAAGACAGACACTGGTCCCAGGTGGGGGGGAGATGAACAACAAACAAATCCACATATAATGGCCAACTGTGAGGAGCCCAGTGGAGGGCATGGAGGCTGCATGGGGAATGTACTTTGATCTGGCAGTCAGGGTATGATGACAGGATCTCTTGTCTGGATGCACTATCTTGCCTTCCTCACTTGAACTGGAAATTTTAGAAGCAGGAAGATGTGGTCGTTTCCTTACTTTATGATCCCAGCAGCTAGAACCTTACCCCAAATTGTGCAGTAAAATTCACCACTGGTACCCCCAGCTTCTACCCTGCAGCCTGTTTTCCTCTTTTCAACAGCCCTCCTCTTTCTCCACCCAGGAGCTCAACATTTGCATCATCCCCTTTCTTAGGGATCCATCAAAACCTGCTCTTGAGAAAAAAAATTCGAAACTCATTCCCACTGGAGTGTTTACGGCTGATAAAAGCTGAAAGTGTCACCCACCCCAGGGGATCTGTAGTTCAACAGGACTGGGAGTCTCAAGCGAAAGGAATAAAAATCCGATGGTGCAACTGCAGGTGAGAGATTTGTTTTGGAGCAAAGGGGCCTTGCCTCTGCCCTTGAAAGGCTGCCATTTACGTGTTAGTCTAATTGTTGCTCAAACAGTCCACGGTGGAATGTGGTTTAGAGGAACAAGCATAGACAGCGAAGATGTTAACTCTGATACTAGCTGCGGGGCCTTAAAAGATTTTACCGAACATTTTTGAGCCCCAGTTTCTTTTCTAGTAAAATGGGGATAACTTCATTTGTTTTTGTTTGTTTGTTTGTTTTTTAATAATTTTTTTTGATAACTTCATTTGGTTGTACCCCATCTCAATTTTAGGTGGCTTCCAGGGAAATGGGGATAACGATGTCAGCCTCACTGGCTTGTCCTGAAGATTAAAACAAACAGGCGGTATACGGACAGAGAGCAGAGCAAGGTGTTTGGCTTGTGGAGGATGCTTACAAAATGTTAGTTTTCTTTTTTCCTCTCCTCTGGGTGGATGGGGTGACGAAAGGACCAGGGCACTCTGGGGATACAGACTGGTCCCATAACACCTTTAGCACAGAGGAGCAGGTCAAAGCACACTGTCAATGGACAGGTAGGATGAACCCACATTTGGCTAAGCTTGAACCCTGAGCCTTAGTGCCATCACTGTGCCTTTCTTCAGTGGACAATCTCAACAGGACGTGAGAGCTGAGCAGAGTCTTTAAATATCAAAAGCACTTATTTCCCCAAAAAGAGGAAATCAAGCTCTCCTCAAGATGAAGAACATAGAGAGGGTTCCCTTTGGGAGGGGAGGCAGGAGCACTTGCCGAACCGCCAGAGCTACATTGGCTCCCACTCCTCTCTTTTGCAATCCCCCAAGGGTGCTGATGGGTGTGTGGGATGTCAGGGAACACCTGGTCTCCCTGGCTGGGGGCTGCTTGGACTTGCACAGAGAGGGACTTCAGGTTTTCCACCAGGATGGATTGTTGCAGTTGATGAGAAACTCAAGGTCTCACACTGGAAGCAAGAAGAGAGTCGGGGTGGGAGCTCACCCCTTCTACCCTCGGCTGCTCAAGGCCACCTGACAGCCTAAGGGAAGTTAAACATTTCGCCCCCTCTGCTTCCCAGAGCCAGGTGCTGGGCTGCTCCTATAGTCGCTGGTCCTGAGAACTCTCTCTTCCACTGGCAAAGACCCAAGGGGGCCACTGCCAGAATTCTAGTCCCTCACACAATGGCTAGGGGAATACAGGGGCACACTGTAATCTCCTTCCAAGGTATATCCATTTTGAAGGGAAAGAGTCAAATAGGAAAGGGCTGAACAGCTTTGAATGCTTGATTCCTCTGCCAAAAAGGCAACTGGACCACAGTCAACAATGCAAGTGTAAACACATGTGCACAGATTGTCAGGGGACCAGGATGGGCTGGGTCAGGCTGGCGAGGTGAGCGCAGAGAGAGGCAAGCCCCGAACAACTCCCCTTGGCTGCTGCCTGCGTTCTCAAGGGCTTTGGGTAGCAGGGAGGGATTGTGCTGCTCACTGCTCTTATCCCCAGTGCCTGGGTCAGGCCCTGGCACACGGCGGGAACTTGGTATTTGCTAAATGAATGAATGGGCTGACTTCCCACCCAAACTCCCACTCATAGTGAAGTGAAAAAAGGAGACTGGTAGAGAGAGGGGCCAGGGCGCTAATCCCAGGTCAGAGCTGAGGCAGAGGAGGCTCTCTGCATGCCAAGAAGCCCCTCTTCAAGGGGTGCCCTGGGTGGAAAGTGGCTTTCCCTTTGGCATGTCACTATGGGGTTAAGGGATGAAGCTAAGGGTCCCCCACTTTGCCTGAGAAAAGCTTTCTCAAGTTGGGAGCTTCAACTTGGCTAGATTCTCTGTTGACTTGACTTCAAAGGGCTCCTACCGAGCTATAAATCTAAGTGTGTGCTTTCCTTTGTGTTTAAGATCCAGTCACTCTGGCTTCAGAGGGACAGAGAGAGGAACTTCAGACCAAGAGCTCTTCTCTCCTCCACAGAAGGGGATGGAAAGACGTTCAGCTTATTTTCTCCACCCCAAGATGCTCCGGCTGCTTTATGGGACTTGAAGGAGTGGGAGGGGAAGAAGTAGAAGGAGAGAATTTGGCGAGGGGAGGGCTGGGGGAAGCTTTTGATCTTACATTTCAGTTCCAATGGTCAGCTCTGGCAGAGAACATGACATTCCAGCAAAAGCCCTGCCAGTAATGGGGTTTGCGTTAATAACCTGGGCCCAGGAAAACAGTGAGGGCAAAGATACAATGCTTTCTTTGTGTCTGACAGTAGGGTGACTTGAGCCAAAAGCCTCCTGGAACTCCCTGAAGATAACACGAGCATTTCTTCCCATGACAGGGGCTTCGTGACTTCCAATAATCCAGGAGGCCCCATCTGTTCCCCTCCCTGAAGGTGCCTGGGCAAGAACAGAGGGCGTCACCCCTGCTCCAGGGGGCAGCTGCCAGAGAGGCCGAGACAACCGCACAGCCCAGGCCTGTTCTGGGGACCGGGAAGAGGTGACGGAGCAGAGAGCGTAGAGAATGAGGCTACTCCAAGAGGCAGGGTCTTGCTACTTCAGCACTTTGGGGGGCGGGGGGTGGTGTTAGGGGTATAAACCAAGGAAGCAAATAACTATTCCAAGTTGTAAGTCGGCCGTGATTCCTTGTGAGAGCTCAAAGGCCCAGCCTATGATTCC
>PVKH010034898.1:0-11803 GCA_004027955.1 Chaetophractus vellerosus | reverse complement strand
TCATTGGATTTTCCAGCTTTGGCCTGCCCTACAGAATTTGGACTTGCCAATCCCCATAGTCACACGAGGCAAATCTTATAAAATTCTCATTATATTTATATTATATATAATATATATGAGGCAATTCTTATAAAATTCTCATAATGTATATTATATTTTGTAAGGGCATGTAGTTGGCCCTTGACAGATATGGATAGAATATTCATAAAATATACATATTTTAAATGCTTTTATTTCACCAAATATCACCATCATAATGAAGTACAAGGCATCAAACAGTAACTTCCTGTATGCATGGCATAACTATTTTATGAAGACTTTGATAAGAACTTTTGTTCAAATGAATCTTATTCCTCATGTAATTGGCAAAGAATCAGATATATTTGATAAAATTATTGCTGCCCTAAATATAAACAGATTGTATTTGAAGAATGCTTTACAAATTACAGAGTAAATACAGTACTCAATTTGATTCTTATCTCAATTTTGTGGGGTATGCTTTATTATTATGTTATCCCTATGTTTCACATGAACAAAATGATGATCAGAATGGTTTTTATCTTGCTCAATGTCATATAGTTTTAAGCAATGAAATTTAATTTTGAACACAGTTTTCTAGTACAAAAGGTCTTATGATTTCAGATAAACATCCTGGGTACTTTTAGGTAATTACTGTGCACATTCTGCATTGGACCCTGGGGGCTTTACTGTGATACTGAGATGAGAATGGTTATGGAGACTTATGTTTTCTCTATCTATTTTTTGCTCATTGGTTTGTAGATGCTATTTACGTATTATGGTTAATAGCCCTTGGTCATATACAAGGGTCCTTGTTTCCCATATTTCCATGATTGGAGACCACGAAGTTGTAAAGTTGATTAGGAAAACATATAACTCTCCATAATACAAAAATGCTCACTCATGGGCTGAATGTTTCCCTTCTCCTATAACCCTCTCACTTACTATTAGCATAATTTCCACTCTTCATCCACATATTCATGGTTCAATTTATTACTGCTAGCTAATTGTCACAAACATTTTTCAATATAGTAGAAGATAATTTCAAATTTTGCAAAAGGTGCAAAATTGCTTGGGGTTGGTCAAAGTGATTTTGGAGGATTATTAGAAATGACATGCAAGGTTACCGGCAAATGACGATACAGCAGAACTTGGTCAGTGAACAATTATAGATGAGATAATCTTCAAAGCTGATAAAGTGACAAGCACTTCAGAAGAGAGAGATTTGAATTTTAGAGGATTAAGACAGGCCATTGGGAAAATTGATGATACTTTCAAATATTTTTTTGCCAAAATGTCCTCTTTATGATTGTGCTCTGAAAATCAAATGTGAAATCAAGGATGTTGTATCGTAGTATCAGGCAATTTTGTCAGAAAAATTATGCCCCCAAATCAACATTTCATTTATTCTTTGTTCGTTCAAAAAATTAAAGAAGAGTTGCATTTATAATCTTAAAATTTTTTTTAAAAACCACTACTTCTGGAAGCATTCTAATTTGTGGTACAAAACAATAGCTATTAAACCATCTTTAGCAAAAAGGAAATGGAAGAAAATTATGTTTTTGTATATGACTGAAAAAATAACGTCATAACTAGAGAGTCAAGCTGAGAAGCTGACATTTTTCTGCTCTGCCTAATGGCCTAAAATTTTTAAAAGGTTATGTAGCGGATGTTTTAATTGTAAAAATACTTGGCTCTTATGGGAATCTTTAATTGCACTTCAATTGAATTCAAACGGAATGCAGAAATTAGTACATACTTTTGACAAACTTGGATACTCTGCAGATCCTATTTCTGTTAAGTGATACCGGAATTTCTTTCTGAAGGAGTAAGGACAAGGCAAAAGCAAGAGAGAAAATAAACTCTTTTGCGGCTACTTTATTTATGTCCAGTCACTACTAAGCACCAAGGAAAATCTCAATAAATACAACGCTAATAGCTTGCCTCTCAATTTGTCAGAGCTGAGTGATATTGTCAGATCCTCAGCTAAGAAATTATATATTTTTATTTGTAATCCTTGCCATAACTCTGATAGGTAGTTACAATTCCCCTCATTTTCTAACCGATAGAAATGAGACTGAAATCCTTTATTAACTTCTTCAGGAAGCACAGTAATGTTCGCAAATGTGGATAGAAAATACGGTGGCCTCATTGGGACTTTCTGTGCTTAGAGTAGTAAGCTGCTGCCCTTGTGTCCTCTGCATGTTTCCATAAAGCACAAGCAAATCCTCCTAAATTTTTTTATTTCTTCACACCCATTCAGGTTATTTCTCTCTTCAAATACCTGAAATAGTGCCCCATTTGCTATAAGAAAATGCCCTTAGCTTAACATTTAAAGAATCTGAAGCTCTTTCCCCACCCTAAGTTTTCAGCATATTACTCAAATCTCTGGTTATCAAACTACTTTCTGTGGTCCAGTTGGGCATGCCCATATTATTTCTCCATTAAATTTCCTTCTGGTATCATATTATAAACCAAAATTATTGTCCCTTCAAGTTCCAGCTTAAAAATCATCCTCAGTTCCAATCTGCAGTGTTCTTACCGTGATCCACTGTGGAATTCATTTTCTCTACCATTCTTTGCCTATGGTATGTTGAATTATTTATCCCAACAAAGACATGTTCTTCACTGTAATCCTCATTCCTGTGACTGTGAACCATTATAAAAAGAATCTAAGATGTTCTTATTAGTTAAGGTGTGGCCCAACACAGTGAGAAAGGCCTTATAAAGAGAAAGCCATAAAAAGGAGCAAGTAGCTGGACGTCAGTGGGAACTGGAAGAGAAAGGAGAGGACTTCACCATGTGATGGGAAGCAGAAATACAACACAGGGAGCTGCAAAAATTCCCAGAAGCCAGAGATTTTTGGGAGAAAGGAAGCCTGGCTGATATCTTGACCTTGGATTCAAAATGTGAGCTAATACATTCCTGTTGTTTAAGCCAAAACCCGCTTGTGGCTTTTGTGATAGCAGCTCTGGCAAACTAACTTTGTACACCATCAAGTTCTCCTGAACAGCTTTTGCTTTTTTGCTTTCTTCTACTGATGTTTAATAATTTTCCTCCTGAATGGGAACAGGGTCAAAGTGCTCATTGTCATGGTGGTAGTCTCCAGCTCCCTCGTACTCTGTTTACCATAGTGGCCTGCATAAAGCAATGGAGCAGTCATACAGACAGTTTATTTGTTCATTAATTCATTCATTTATTCTGTACCATGAGAAAAATGTAAACATGTGCAAAATGTTTCTCAGCCACTGAATAAAATTATTTAAATCAAATATAATAATAAAAAGGGAAAAATGTTTTATGAAATTAGTGAAATTACAGAGGGTATGACCAAAAATAAACAAATTGGGCTCAGGAGAGAAGTGTTAGTAAATCAGGTTTCAAATTATATTGATTCTGTAAATAATAAAGGGCTGTTACTGTTATTCTTTTATTTTGTGGGGATAAGATAACTCGTTAACCAGGAAACAAAGGTATTTCTCTAGATGTCAATGGACATTCACCACAGTTTACAGTTCAACTAGTACAGCTTGCTTTCTTTAATTAAATCACAAAAATATTCTAAGAAAATAAAAATTTTAAACTGTTGTGATGCTTGGATCTTTGGATAAAGGTGTAAAGATGATGGAAAATGTGTGTAGAACACTTGAATTAGTGTCAGAAATCTTTATTAATCACCACTGCAAATTTCTACATATTGCAAACTTCAGCAGCTTTTGGAGCCTCCTATCAAAAATAAGGACAGCATTAAAATATTAAGAAGTTTACATCTATGTGGTAAAACAAAATCTATTATATAAGGATTAATAGTAATGACATTTATAATTGGATTAACTTTCTCTTTTATTCACTATTTACCAGAACTTTCAACAGTAGTAAAATATTAATTTTGAGATTTTAGTTTTGCCTCTTAACTCTGCTCTTATTCAAATGGAGCTGCTAATGTCTTAAAGTGCTAGAAAGGAATCTTGCTAGTATAAACATAATTAGCTTTGAAGTCATGATATATACAAAGAAAATCAACTGATAGATTTTTTTCTATTCCAATTTTTTAATTATAAAATTTTCTCTTTTTTTCCCTAAATGTAAAGAAACACTTTCTAAAGACAATTTGGAAAATAAGGTATGAGGTATAAACAAAATCATATATAATCTCTCACTTGAAGGTGAATTATTTGACACTTTAATTTCTCTACTTCTGCTTAATGTTTTTATGTGCTATATTGAATAAGCACAACTTCTATCATCATCAAATTGTGATTTTTCTTTTCTTTACTATCACCCTTTTTAATTGTATTCAGTAAAGAAGATTTTCCCCAGCAAATGGATAAAATATTATAAGTTCCATGACATTTGTTCAATCTGAGTTAATAGTCTCTTCAATTTGCAAACATATTCCTATTAATAATTTCAATGTTCTACCCAATATTCTAAATCATACCACTAATTATTCTCTGCATCCCCAGCTCAGATCCATTTCAGTGTAGAATCCTCCTGTGGAAAGTGGAGAGGGGTGTCTTCTCATTCTCTACCCAAAGATCTATTGGTTCTTAAGGCCCCCTGGCACTAGAACACTGGGAAGGAAGAGGGGGGAAAGAAGAGATAAGGCCCTATTGAAGCATTATCAACAAAAGCAAGCTCTATGCTCTCTGTTGTGTGGCAGAGACCTTAATCCAGACCTCTCTCTCTTTTGAGGCACTGTGGGATCCCTGGAGATTTCCCTTGACTTGAGTGAATATACATCTAACCTTGGCAGTCACTTGGCGGCCTTCCTCAGGACCTGTTGTTTCACCTGCATTTCTCATTGCTGGGATCCCTCAACCATTTTACACAGCCAAAAATGATCTCACACTGGCTTTTTCCCTGTTGGCCAGCATCTGGTCCATGGAAAATATGCATGTAGCCACATCCCTCACACACACAGAAAAGATGTGGCTATGAAGGTTGACCCTAACATGGCTGCCTTCTCTTGGTTCTGCCCTAAGGCAGTTAAGAGTCCTTTACTCATATGAATTTAGGAATATTTCTTTAGCATAGCTTCTAAAAAGTGGAAGAACTGGCTCATCATTATGAAGTCTATTTTTTTTTCAATTATACTTTTAAAATATGATTTTTCTTGGGGTTGGCTGTAGCCCAGTGGATAGGGCGCCGGTACACCACATGGGAAGCCCCAGGTTCGGTTCCCAGGGCAGACCGCCATGAGAAGGGCAAGCTGCCGTGGGCAGGGCAGAGCCACTGTGAGCAGGACAAAAAGCTGCCACGGGCAGGGCAAAGCCGCCACAGGCAGGGCAAAGCCACCATGGGCAGGGCAAAAGTCGTCTGCGAACGGAGCAGAGATGCCCGTGAATGGAAAGCAGATTCGCCCATGAATGGAAGCAGATCCGCCCATGAATGGAAGCAGATCCACCCGTGAAAGAAGCAGAGCCACATGCCCAGTGAGCTGACTTGGCGCGTCGCCGCAGCGGGGAGAGACAAGCAGACATAGAAGAACGCAAAAATGAACACAGCAAGAACAACCAGAAAGGGGGGGATATGTAACAACAAAAAAATATATATAAAAATATATATATATATGATTTTTCTTTCATTTTTCTTCCTTGTCCCAAAATGTTGGAATTTGTTTGCCTTTGTATTTGTTTAGATTGCTATCAGCTAGTCAAATCTAGCTATCTTTGATTTCATGATAGATATCCTCTATATTTTGGAACTTGTCTCCTTAATATTTTCTTTCACCTTTTTTTGATTTCTTTAACATCCCTTGCATCTGTCCTTAATAATGAAATGTTGGAGCTCCTTGATGTTCTATTTGAGGTTCCCTCTCTGTCTCCTTGGAGTAATCTCACCTATTCCTATGAATTCAGTTGCTCTCCATATATGGATAACTACCAAATTTATATCTTCATTGCAGAATTTTCTCTTGACTTATAAACCTATGTATTTAGTTTTTTCTATTTAACACATGCCAGGCCAAATCATATGTCTAAATTTTAAATAATTATCTCCCCCTACAACTTTCTCCTCCTGTACTGTTTGCTAGCTCAACAAACACCTTTTTCCTAGTGTAATTGTGATTTGTATTGGCATTTTGCCAAACCTTAGATTCAAACAATCACCAAGTATTAATTTCCTTGTCTAATTAATTATGTCCATTAATTTTTTCTGCATTTCCTCAGCTATCATATGACAATGGTGAATTTTACCCTGAACCCCAGGAAAAGAGCATAGGTTAAGACATCCCCTATCCATTGTGTTTACTGCCCAAGACAGCCTTAACTTCTCCTTAGTTTGAATAAACTTTAGACAGGCTTCTTCCTGACTCTAGGCCACTGATCTGCTTTGCCTTGGCCCTTACAGAATCCAGATAGAACATGTTCCACTTGGCTTCTTCAGTAAACCCACAGTATAACCGCATATAATGGACAAACCCTATTCCTTGGCCTCCTCCTGCAGTACTCTTCCATTTGCTTACCCCAGGCCTTAAAAACTGTCCCTCTTTCTGCTTCAGGGACGTTGAGCCATTTTTATTTTGAATCTGAAGTTTTGACTTTATTTATCCCTAAGGGAATCTAGGAGATGATACAAGAAATTGCTGAATATTTTTTTTCTATTCATGCTAAAATGAATTGGAGGAACAAAAGTTGCTATGCAGATACATAACAGACTGAATAATTGGAGATACTTGCTGTCACAAATTATCATCCTTGAGAAAAAAGTGTGCGGCTATGCCAACAATTCTGTTGTTTTTCAAATATGTATTTTATTTAGATTTGTAATAAAAGTTAAAGGACAGAGACATCCTTAAGTTGCAATATTACTGAAAATAGAAGGTGAGCTTTCCAATTACATTTTAAAAAAATTAATATCTGCTACCACTAATCATTGAGAAATTTGTAACTCCTAAAAATTAACATGAATTGCTAAGTTTTGGTTACTTCTCTGAGTTTTGCAATACAAGTACATCTATAAATAAAAAGAAAGGGAAACAGTTCTAAAACATTCTCTACTTTCTTAAGTGAAATCCTGCCAGTCTACATAGAAATTATGTTCTCCAGTGGATAATAGGATGAACATAAGGGAATATTATCTTAGGATCTCTGTGCACAATTTGGATATAAATAATTTTTTAAATTATGGGATATATCAAATAAATCATTTTTATTTTCAAGTTAAATCATATTCAAGGATGAACATCATGATTGAAATCTGTGATATTGTTGTTCTGTGTCTACTCACATTTTCTCTAGGTAAACAATAATCTGATTTGATTATTTTGAGGATAATAACTTCCGTCCCCATTGCCAGACATGCTGTTTTTATAAAATTGATGATACCTCTTGTTTTCCCTGGTGAATCATTATTGATAAGATAGTCACCCTTTGTCATTTCTTGGCCACAGTTACTGATTCAGGAAGAGGGCACTATAAGACTTTACAAATTGACTCATTATAATCTCCAAAACAGTAGATCCAGTTGTGCACACAAGACCTGAGCATTTTCAATCAGGGTAAACCCATGGGATTTGGCAGGAAATGCTGAAGAAAAGATTATCAGTCTCTTCCTTGCGGATTATAAACCAGGAAACATGTCATTCTTGTGAGTGAAGACCATTATATTTGCCTTACAAGAATAACTATCATTATTATGATAAGCAAAATTGAGAGAAAAAGCATAAACAGATAGGAACAAATCGGGTTTAGGGTGACATCATGAGCCACCAGGTAGCATCTTGTCTGAAGGCCTACCTCAGGACATAAATTTACATAAGCATGTAAACTCCCTTTTTGTAGGTGGTTGAGTAAGGTCACCTGTTACTTGTATCCAAAGCAATCAAATTGATCAAAGAAAAGAACTTGTTCTTTTATTTTGGAAACAGTAATTTTATATTACTAAAATACAAATGTACTGCTAGCCTGAAAAAAATAGGTGGCAAAGGTCATCTATAAATGGCATTTTTTATTCAGAATACCTCAGTCAGAGTACATATAACTTTAGCAAGATAGGTGGGGTCACAAAGTATTCATCAAATTGAAAACCTACCAAATAGTGGTCCATAGTTTTTGTCCCTTGGTCTCTTGATCCTTCACTTAAAAGGAGACCTAAATTCATGAATTTTCCACTTAAAATATACTGTGTAACTTGAATTTTAATACAACAAAGTTCAAAATCTCATAACCTCAAACTCAACTTTTCATTCTGGAAGAAACGGTAGCAGCAAATAATAATAATAATAATAATAATAATAATAATAATAAATAAATCCATATATAATTTATAGGTATTGAACAAAAGGTAAAAAAATATATATGAAAAAGCATGCTTTCAAATTGAAAGGGGTGAAACTGCAGAAAGAAAGATAAATATCACATGGCACATTCACTTTTTGTTATACACCAGATTTATGCCTGTGGGAAAGCAATATTCAGCAAGGACTGGGTGTTAAACCTCAAGACTGAACAAACAAATGACAAACCTACTGCCACACTTTGAGGTTGTAGTGTACCCATTCACCCCCAACATTGTCACACAACTGGAGTTAGAACTATCAAGATACACCATCTCAGAACTAGGTCCCTGAGTAGTGAAGAGGTAAATATAAGTTTAACCCCTCCATCTAAGTCCATACAAAGCTCAAATAAATCCCAGTGTCTGTTGGATATCAAAGTCACATCATCATAACTAAAGCAGCAGACATTTTATTTTAGGATTCATGAGCTCATCAGAATGGCTTAGGGAGTGGATGTGGCTCAAGCGGTTGAGCTATAGTCTCCCACATGGGAAGTCCCGGATTCGGTTCCTGGTGCCTCCTGAAAAAACAAAAACAAACAACAAGCAAAACAAATGATAAAACCAACAAAGGGAAGCTGATGTGGCTCAGTGGTTGAGTGCCAGCTTCCCATATAGGCGGTCCCAGGTTCAATCCCTGGTCCCTTGTATCTTAGGAAAAAAAAGGTTTATTAACAGGGAAATTATCAACAGTATTTAGGGAATAGACTTCCCATATGCATTGTGCCTGTATCTATTTTCTGCATGAAGTAGAAATATATATGGATAAATTGCAAAGAGTAGAATGGATTATTTATACTCCATTCTTACAGGTTTTTTCATTGCAGATCATTACACAGTTAGAGTAGACAGTGAGGCTTTGTAGTTTCCCCAGAGGGAATATTTCATCATATGAATTGACACAATGAGCATTGTATTAGAAGTCAGAAAGATGAACATGATCTATTTCTTCCTTCATGGACTTCATTGCCCTCCAGTGATAGTCCTTTTTTTTTTTTTTTTCCTTCTAACTGATTTTAATTTGTTCTCTTTTATACACTGTTTCCAAATAGACCTGACTAGAAATTAAGTAGAAGCATATAATCATGTTTATGAGTTGTGTTATGCAATGATGGATATGAAACCCCTTCTAAGTTTTACCTGTAATTGTAGCTATATATGTAAATCAAAATTATAGCCATTTCTTGTGTGGAGTAGTCATATCTGCTTACAAGTCAAGGACATGCTATATAAGTTGACACGACATTGGCAGCACTTCTTGTACAGCTGGGGAATGTGGAAGCCAGCCTTGTGGCTGCATCCTATCACAGCACTATATCAGCACAGGAGATCATGAATTTTAGCTAATTATTTCTGCCACATAAGTCATTGGTCAATAGACAGTAGCTGTTGACATACAAATGGATGAAATAATTTAGAGGGAACATGTAGTTTGAGAATTGAAGAGATATAAGCCAGAGCCTGGAAAACACAGGGAGAAAGAAAGATGAACCAGAGGCCATGGAAGAGAATTTCAAGAGGAAGGGAGAAATGAGCTGTCAAATGCTATAGAGAAGTCAACTAAAATAGGACTGAAAAGCAGCCTTTAACTGTCGATTAGGAAATAACTGGTGAGGACCTGAGTGTGGTGGCTTAAAGCATAAGTGGAAGAAAGACAAGTGGAGTAACTGAGAAATATTTCTCTCTTGAAATTTGTATTTTACAGAAAAGAGAAATATGAACTGGTCGGTAAAGCCAAGGGTTATTTTCCTTTTTTTTTTTTCCTTTGCCCTGACTGACCTCTTTTTTTTCTTAATTGGAAGAGAATTGAATGCAGACAAGAACAAAAATAGAAGAAAGAATAGCAATGCCAAAGTGTCCTAAAGAAAATGTGAAAGGATAATATCAAAGACATGGGTGGAAAAATCAGCCTTGAGCAGTAGAGGATATACTGCTTTTTTTTGACATTGCAGGAAAGGGTGGGTGGTACAGCTGATTCGTGGTATAACAAATATGTGAACTTTGTTCTTGGTATTATCAATGCTTTCTATGAAGTAGACAGTGGAGTCATTTGTTGAGAGATGGAAGGACATCAGTGCAAGCTGAAGGAAAGTGAGATTTGGTATATTTTTAGGAGAGGGAAGTGACCAAGATATAAAGAAAGATTACTGGGCAATTATGAGTATTTGGCTTCAGTGGGAAACAGTGAGAATAAAAAGAGCAAAGAGCAAAGAATTTGAAATCAGAAGACATGGAATGGAATTTAGTCTCTGTATGTTTTTAGCCTTTTACCTTGTGTAAATCAGAAAACATCTCTGGGTTTCAGGGTAACACTTAAGAAAAATGGGAACAGTAATATATGTCCTAACTGTTTCATGTTGTTATTGAGGTGATTATATACAATGCCATATGAAATTAGATTATAGTCTATAAAAGGATATACATAAGTGTGTATTTTTATATATATATGTATATGTTACTATTTGTTCCACTTATGTAAAGAATCATAGGATAGAAACTATTATAAATCAAATTAGCTTTCAATCTAATTAGACCTCTGTAAAATAAAACAAATGGTGGATATGCTGATGTTCAGATAAAAGGGAAATACACTTAGGTAAAATGACTAAAATTGGAGAATAAATGTTATCTTGTTTCACTATAATTTGATTCCATGATGATCCACCACATGTATATAATAGTCCTATATTTCACAGGATAGATGGTATATAAGTGCTAGCAATTCAAATTCATCAGCTGCTTGCTAAATATTATAGAAAAATGTCCCATGAAATTAATTCTCTATTTTGGCAAAGGCTAACACCATGCAAATAGGTACAATGCAAACTTAATCTGTTCTGTTTACAGTCTCACTGTCACTTCAAGGTCCTTGTGGGATGCCATATGGGCTGGTTTATTGCTTGATTGCAGTTTACAAATATGAATGAATAAATAAGTTTTAGTGTTTCTGCTGAGTAAAATTAAGTTGGATGCAATGTCAAGGAAACAACATACATCATTATTTCACTAAGGAAGTAAGGATTTATTATCACAGAAGAAACAAATTCCAAAAATATATTTTACTGGCTACACAAAATTACTTGAATCAACTATACTTCAAATCTGCCACTTATTTGAAGAGTCATGCATTTTAAATAATAAACAATTAAAATAAAAATTAATCATTTCCTTCTGAGTTATAATGTTTTCTAGTATATGCTAACTGGTCATATGTATACTTTTGAGTGCTCACTAACAAATACAGCCATGCTGCATTTTTATATGTTCCCAAACTAATGTCCTGAGATGGATGAGGTGATTCCTGGAAGGACTAGCTTTCAATGTCTTTAATAGGGAGCTATTTAAGTCTCAGTTGAATGTTGCAAAACAAAATTTTATTTATGGTCAGGCAAGAGTAGATAGCCATCAATTGATGTGAAGTGATGCATATAAAATGATATCAATATATAAAAATTATATGAAAATATGTAGCTCATTCCAAAAGTATTTCTTTATTTTTTTT
>PVKH010034897.1:0-11804 GCA_004027955.1 Chaetophractus vellerosus | reverse complement strand
GGGGGTACACTTTCTCTCTTTAGTTTAGGCTTTCTTGTCCTTTCTCCCTTAGTGGTTGTGAAGTAGGATCTGAGGATGTAGTTGGTGCTGAAAGCTGTGGAGGCCCAGGGACCAATGAAGCATCTCCCAGCTTTCTCCTTTGCCAGGTGGAGGGATAAAGCCACAGCTGTGTGTAGTAATCTAAATCACGCAGGCCAAGACTGTCTGTAATTGCCCAGAGAGACTGATGAAATTTCATGCCCCACCTATTCCTCCCCTGCCTGGGTTGGGGATGGAGCTGCAAGTGTAGGCTGCAATCTATGCTGTGTATGTCCAAAATGACTGAAGTCACCCAGGTAGACGTCCCACTGATCAGTCTGTGCCAGCCAAATGTACCTGCAGTTACGTATATAGGCTGGTGCACATCCTGCCAGGTTCCTCCTTGCCAGAGATGAGGCTGGAGACTAGGTTAGGGCTGCAATCCAATCTGGGTGGAAAGAAGCCAGTCCCTACCATCACTGTGATTTTCAGGCAGGCCTGCTTCCCCTCATTACAGGAGTGGAGTCAAAATAGTGGCTACCAGCCTCTTTCTGACTTAGACAGTGTGGCAGTTTGATATTGTTGATGAATTCCAAAAAGAAATATTGGATTATGTTTGTAAACTGGTCTTTTCCTCTGGGTGTAGTAGAGTGTATTGGATTCAGAGGTTTCACTTTTACTTGATTAAATAATAATTGAGGCTTTGATTGGGCCATGTCAGTAGGACCTTGAGTCCCTGCCCCTTGGTGGGCAGGAACTCACAAAGAAACCACACCACAGAGAAGAAAGTTTAGAGTTTTAGATGCTGGAGCCCAGGAAGTAAAGACACAGGAACAGAGAGAAGACTCGATTAGACTCAGCAGAGGTCCCGGGAGAAGAGAGGAGCTATTCACTTGATAGTTTACAGCTGGCCTTGTGGAGAAAGCAGAGCTGCTGAACCTGTAGAGAAATGAGCCCCAGGAAGAGAGGAACCCAGGAAACCTGAACCCTTGGCAGACATTAGCAGTCATCTTGCTCCAACACATGGCAACAGACTTTGGTGAGAGAAGTAACTTATGCTTTATGGCCTGGTAACTGTAAGCTTCTACCCCAGATAAGTACCTGTATTAGTCAGGTACTTGTCAATCCCTTGAGCTCAACACTAGAACACAATAATAGAAAGAAAAAGAAAGTAAACTACAGATGAGCATTAAGTCCATTAATTCATTTTGTGTGAACAAGATTATAAAATAGCTTTTGCTCCTAAAACCCCGTATGGGTCTTGTCCCTTCACCTGCTCTTTGGCAATAGAAAGTTTCTAGGCCACAGTACATGGAGGAGAAACCCAAATAAAGCTTGGATTTCTCCTTGAGTAGAGAAGACAGAGCTAGGAGGATGTGGAAGCCAAAATATCTAGAAATTGGGAACAGTGTACAGGAGATGAAAGAGCTGAACACAGAGAGAATCCCAGATATCTGAAGAGGGTTACTTGAGTATTCAGCTTATATTAGTCAGTGCATGGGTATGAGGATACTACCCTAGTATGGCAAAGAACCACCCAAAAGGAGCAGAGATTACAATCCCCCAAAGTCACACATGGCCAGCAATTGTGTCTGTCCCTTTCAAACAAACTAGAGATATTTATAATTCATAGGGTGTTGGGGAATATTCAGAAAGGTCTGCCTCAGTAGAGGGGCAGAATTAACCACAAAGTAACCACTGTTCTCATATCAGCCAGGAAAGCATAAATGCAAGATTTGAAAGGAACAAACAAATTCCAAATGACTTAACTGTGTCCCAGGAACTCGGCAAAGAGGCTTTATAGAAATAAAAAAATATCCACCAACCAACAAGATAATTTTCACAATGTCAGTCAACCACACAAAAAATTACTAGGCATATAAAATGCAAGAAAATATAAGCCATGATGAAGAGAGACAATATCATGGCAAACAGATTCAGAAATGATGGAGATAATAAATAGAAAGAATATTGTAAGTTACTGTAAATATTTTACCTATTTTTTTTTAATCTGAAGGAAGATTTGTTGGTGGAGACATGGAGGATTAAATAAAAAGAACATTTGGTGATGAAAACTACACTGTCCAAAATAAGAAATGTGTTGATAAGATTAAACATTACAGAAGTAAAGGTTAGTGAATTTGATGACATAGCAATAGAAACTATCTAAAATGAAACTCAGAGAGTAAAAAGACTGAAAAAAAATGAACACAGTATCCATGAGCTGAGGTATAATTTCAATCAGCTTAAGACACAGGTGATTAAAATCACTGAAGGAGAAGAATAAGAAGGAGATTCATAAAAATATATTTGAACTAAAAATGTCCAAGAACTTCCCAAATTTGATGAAACTATAAACTTTATTGCCAAAGAAGCTTAAAGAAACCCAAAGATTGAGGTGATGAACTCACAACTCAGTGATTATACCAAGTGCCATTGATTGTACACTTTGGATAAATTGTAGTCTTTATTAATATGTATAAATAAAATTAACTTGTTTTTAAATAAAATAGGGTGGGTTGGGGGAAAAATACACCAAATGTAAGATATGGACTACATTTATTAGTAGTACTTTGACGATGCTTTTGCATAGTTTGTAACAAATGTGTCACTACAATGCTAGGTGTTGGTGGAGGGGTGATGTATGGGACCCCTGTGTGATGTTATGCTTGTTTATTTTGTGAGTTCACAAATTTTACTATACACTAATTGCTTATGTATGTTCATTTATAAATGATATAGTTCAATAAAAATATATTAAATAAAAAGAAACCCAAACACAAGAAACATGACATCATGATCAAATTGTTTAAAAATGCTAATTAAAAAAAGGACTTAAAATGCATCCTGAAAAATAAAACAGTTTAGGTATAGGGGAAAAAGCAGAAAGATGGTAGCAGATTTCCCTTCAGAAACAATGCAATACAGAAGAAAATATAGCAACATTTTAAAGTACTAGGGGGAAAATCAATCAACCTAAAATTATTTACTCAGTAAAAATCCCTTTTAAAAAATTAAAACAAGCAATAGGCATTTCAACAGAAAAATTGAAAAAAACCATGACCTGGAGAACCTAACCTTTAAGCATAAGGAAAATAATATCAATGGGAATTCTGAGTCTTTACAAAGGAATGAAGAACCATTGAAATTTATGTAGGTGAAAACAACATTTTTCTTAATTTTTAATCTTTTTAAGATATCATGAAAGTCTGACAAACAGTCCATCGAAACACAGGAGATAGGACTAATAAATGTGATATGGCAAACTTGATGGTATCATGGAACAGAAAAAGGGTATGAGGTAAAAATTAAGGAAATCTGAATAAAGTAGTCGCTTTAGTTAATAATCTTGGCTAATTAATGGCAGCAAATGTGCTAGACTAATTTAAGATGTTAATAAAGGAAACTGTATATAGGTGTCTGGAAACTCTAGATACTATCTTTTCAATTTTTCTGTAAATTGAAAACTATAATAACAAATAAACTGTAACTCATTTTTAAAAAAGTGTCCAGATTCGAAAAGAAGCAATAAAATCATCTATTTACAAATGATATTGTTGTTGATGTAAAAATAATCAACTTCCATGCCCAACATTGTTCTTAGAACTAAACATAAATGGGTTTAGTGAAGTTTCAGAATACAAGATTGATATGTTAAAATCAATTGATTTTTTGATATATTATTTTGAAATTAAAATAAAAAAGAAATTTCACAATATCATGACATATGAAATACTTAGGGACAAATCTATCAAAAGATATAACTGGTTTCTGAAAAACTCAAAACATTGTTAAAGAAAAAGTATAGAAGATGTAAGTAAATGGAGAGATATACTATGTTCATGGGTCAGAAACTCAATATTTTAAGAATCTGGGGTGTTCCCCCCCCAAACATCCATAAATGTAATGCAGTAATAATCAAAATACCAGCCCACCTGCCTGTATAAATTGGAAAGTTGATTTGAAAATTCATTTTTAAATAGAAAAGTAATATAGTAAAAAAAAATTTTTTTTCTAAAAGAACAGAACTGGAGGAGCTGCACTGGTCTTTTTCAAGAGTTACATTACATGGCTACAGTAATGAAGATAGTGTGGCAGTTTAATCAACTTAGATACATATGGGGATGAAATAGGAGAGCAAGTCCAGAAATGGAAGAACTCACTAGAGCTCACCTGAATTTCAACAAATTTGCAGTGGCAACTCACTAGAGAAAGCATATTACTTTGCCAAATGGCACTGGAAGAACAGAATATCCATATGCAAAACAAGGAACTTTAATCTAGTCCTCACGCAATATACAGAAATTAACTCAAAGCACATAATGGAACTAAATGTAAAACCTGAAAATATAAAAATCTCTGGTGGTAAAACATGGAAAAATATTTGTGTCTTCCAGTTAGTCAAAGATTTCTTAGATATAGCATCAAAAGCACAATCCATTAAAAGAAGCAAAATTGATACATTGGATTGTGTCAAAATTGAGAATTTCTACTCAAAAGACACTTAAAGTAATGAAAAACAAGCTAAGACTGAGGAAAATATTTGCATGTTGTCACATATCTGAAAATGAAGTGCTATCCATATTACGTAAAGAATTCTCCATTTTATGTGAAAGGAAAACAACCAAATTAAAAAACAGGCAGAATATTTAAACACAGTCAGGAAAGTAGAAATACAAATGAAGAATAAGCCCAAGGAAAGATAATCAACATCATTAGTTATTAGATATACGAAAATTAAAAACATGAGATGTCATCCCCCACCTATTAGAATTCCATAGAAGCAATGGCAACCCATGTAACTTCTCAGTCTTGCTTGGCTTCCTCACAACAAGGTAGCCTGAGGAAAGTCAGACATCTATCATGTTGGCTCAGCCCTCTAAGTGGGGATGTTCCAGCAAACAAAAGCAAAATATGTACCAACTGTTAATCCAGATTTGTAAGTTTACAGTGTCACTCCACCATAACCTATTGGTCAAAGCAATCACAAGATCATGCAGATTCGAAGGATGATAAGTTAGACTCTACTCATTGGTGTGAAGTGGCAAGGGCACTTTGTAAAAGAGCATCTTTGGAAGATGGGAAACAGATATTTATGGAGCCTTTAAGCATTTTCTCACAAAGTTATTTATAATTATAAAGGGGGGAAAAGTGTCTTTATATTATCAAGGTTAAGAGGGATGCCTGCTGTAGGGGAGTAATTAAAATGTCAGCCTCTCCTATATACCTAGATCATAGTTGACCTTGAAAAATGATCCCTTATAATTATGCAAATATGGGAATATATTTAGACATTGTCCCAAGATTATAATATTGTTATGTGATTAAATCGTCTGTTCTCTGATATAGCTGATATGAAAAGCTTGACCTTGAGTAAGATGTGGGTCAATTTAAAAAGGCTCTCTTGAAATGTCCAAAACAGACTCCCTACAAATTTTGAATCCCTCATTCCCAAGCACCACACAATTTACTCTTTATGGTGTATATACACACACACACACACACACACATATGTTATAAAGAAAACATTAGTCTCTTTACTTGGACATATAATATTTTCTCTTTATTTGAGGCAAATATCCAGGCATTTTCTTTCCTCTTGACACAAGTGCATACCGTAATTAGTCCTCTAGATAATTGCTTTTTCTTCTTTCATCTCTTTGTTTTTGGGTGAATTCCATAACACAGTCACTATGAGAAGAGATGAACAATTCCCAACTAAATGAGTCTTGAGCCTGCTGACCAGAAAATTCTACATACCTCCAGGAGCTTTGGATGCAGCAATACCAAGATCTTTCTTGAGAATATTGAAAGTTGCAAATACATAAGGATATTTGGGATTTGGGGATATTTTCAAATGCTAAGTTACACTGAATGAATGACTCATAGAATAACCTTGCTCTATATATGTATCCTAAATCTATGATCATTTCCTCTTAAGGATATATAATTTTAGGACCTTGATTTTTTTGTTAGGATGGCATCAAAATAAATTAAAATTACTTGTAATTTTGTCTCTCCTCTTAATACTGTACTCTATTTAAATCTAAAAAAAACATAAAACAAGTTTAAAGTGGAAAAAAATCTTAACAGCAGTTGAAAGTTAAAGATAATATATTAAGTAAAAATAAAATATATTCAGCTAAAATCTGGGGTTATTCTTTCAAGGAACTTTGCAGTTGTGGTGAAAAGAGATGAAGATGTAAGAAATATGAGAAATATTTCATTAAACCAGGAGAGAATATAAAGCTAATATTCTGTCCTGTCTATGATATTTGAAAGACTATTTGTTCTTATGTCACTGTTAAGGTTTGGTGCTGGATGGAAACTATTCTCATAAGAAAAGATGTATATAATAACATTTACATCTTTAACTGGAAATATCAGTGTCCTTGATTTTTGTAAGACATTTTTTCCCAGCTGTATCTTTTATATATGATTGAAGAGCATCAGAGAAACACTTGCTTACAGTACACTCATGTTCATTCCCAATAATTTCATGATGTTTCTTATACCATTGTCCTCTGGGATACACTGAAAGTCACTTATTCTTCTATGACCCTGGGGAAAAAATAATATTCCAGGTTGTATCTGGAAACTCTCGTTAGAAAATGTGGTTGCTATAAACGATGATAAGTGCAGTACATGAGAGATATCTTGATATTCATTAGCCAATATTTGAAAATGAATTAGTGAAATAATATCAATAGTTCTAACAATAAGTGTGAACATTTGAATCTGTAAAGGTCGAAGAGGTCCCACCGCTGTTGAAATGAGAAAAGTCAATGTACACTGTGTAAAAAGGGAAATGAAATGTTTAAGAAACAACTGAAGAAATCTGCACTTACCTTTTTATTTTAATAAGGGCAGGACAAATTTGAAATGCTTGTTTTCTCACTTTACTGTATGTTGGCTGGCAAAGCATGCACATATATATATCATATATGAAAAAGGGACAGGTTCCTCTGTCTATGACCTTTGCAGCTGTACAGAACTCTGCATTTAGAAGGTCCCCATGCTTGTTTAATGCTGTGAGGTCACCATCTTGAAATTCTTAATAATTTTATCTTTGAACTTGTATTTTGTAAGCAAAGTTTGATGGAACCATGGATAATGCACATAATCAGAAGAGATACACACAATACGTGTTTATGCAGCTCATTGCCACCCCTTCACATATTGCATTCCTGAGGCCCCATGAGCCCAGGATTATAGTGAACCCGCAATGCATGGTAGAGCAATGAGAATCAAAGCAAATGTACAGTAAACATGTTACAGAAACCTAACTTGTTGATTTCTTTTGAGTCTCACTGAACTCCCATACTTTGGGGTCCACTGGAATTCTGTGTTTATTCTATCAATACTGATGACTCAATAAGCAAGGGCTCTGACAACACCAAGATGCTGAATTTTAAATATGAACTTTTCCGTATTAGCTAAGCATTTACAATGAAAATGTTATTTCAGCACAGAAGTGAAAAGAAGGATAAGGCACCGCATAGTTCCCTTTCCTTTCAGTCCGTCTATACAGATACAAAAGTTTTGGTAGAGTATACACATAGCAAGTGAAATAAAGACAACTGAATTACATTCCTGCAGCGTTTCCATTGTTCTGTTAAGAATAAAATACATAGGCACATATAAGCCACAAAAATACAAATTGTGTAATTTTGATGATTCCACAAATGAGTTAAGTCCTCATATTTGTACTTAAAACTGGCATTTCAAAATATAAGGATAAATGTTCAAATTCATGCTAGTAAGTTAAAATTTTAATATTTATTTAGCACATTAAATAGCAATAAAAACACCATTTTGAGGAGAGAGAGAGATGGAATAAAGGCAAAAAATGTATAATTTAATAACTTTAACACCATTGTTTTCCTGCATTTTGAACAAAGCATCTATATTTTCATTTTGCAAGGGGTCCTACAAATTATGTAGCTGGCCCTAAATGTAGTAATATGCAAAGATTAAATATATAAATGAATAACTATGTTCATTCAAGCAGTATGTAATTTTTATCCAAAAATTTAATCATTTAATTTACAATATTAAGAGACTTAAGAGATTAAAAAATACTATCTAATGCATCCAGAAAAAGCATATGAAAAATTAAATACTCAAACATACAAAATGGAGGTTCTCACTCCTTTGCCCCAAATTGTCCCTCCCTTGTTCATCTACCATCCCTCAAAGAATTATCTATTATAGTTTCATGTGCACCTTCCAGATATTCTTCAACACATAAAAAATAAATAAAATACATATTATTTTATATTATCATGACAGCAAATATCCTATATACATTATTCTGCAGTTCGAAATTTTAACAAAATTTTTCTGAAAATCTTTGCATATCAGAAAATGCTGAACTTTCTCATTATATTTCAGATGTCAGGGTATCTCATTGTTTAAACATAACAAAATCAGCCTATGATTATAAGGGTTGGGTTTGAGTTGATGAGTTTTTAGGATGGTTTAATGTTTGGCTCTTCACAAATTATTGCATTGAAAATGTTTCAATATAAATTGATTCTGTAGAATTTGAGATGTAAGGTTTTTGAGTTAGACTGTATTTAAATTATAATTTTGATAAATATTAAAGGTTGCACTCCTTTTGGGATTGTGGCTCATTCATTATATGAAGGTGCCTGGTTGATAGTGAAAATTGCATCTAAATTTAGTTTTAATTTTTATTTATTTTCCGCATTTTAAAATTTAAGAACAATGTTATATTGCCTTTCTGTGAATTGTTTCTTTATATGCTTTCTTAATATTGCACTCTTTTGTTGGTCGTTTACATATTAATTTATAGTTATTTATAAAAAGTTAGGGAATTTAGCCCATCATTTGCAGAAAAGTTCCTAATATTTTCCTAAAATTTGCCAACTGTGTTTTGAGTTTTATGTAGTCAAATTTATTAAACTATCTTTTTCATCTTCCTATTAAGCCATATTTAGAAAGGGCTTCCTCAATTCATGATTATACAATAAATTTCATATGTTTTCTTCCAATAAATTCATGGTTTCATTTTTGCCATATGACTTTGATCCCTCTGGAGTTTATCCTGGTTAACAATATGAGCATGCAACTGATTTTATATCGATTTTCATGTGACAACCCGTTGTTTAAGCACCATTTACTGAGTACTCTTAGGACACAGATTTGAGATAGCATTTTATCATAGAGTAAGATTGCACATATATTTGGGTCTATTTTGGGGCTGTCTATTTTATTTCATTATCTTATCAACTTGATCATGTAGTATTACAATTTTTTTGAATCATTGAGGCTTTAAAATACATTAAAATATTTGGTCAGTTTGGTCACACCTCAATACACTTCTTTACAGGGTTTCTTTACTATATTTTCCCCTGTGCAATTTACGATCAAAGTGTCAGCTATCCCTCAGAACATTTATATAGTTCTTATTCTCTTAATAAAAATGATAACTAGTTTATTTACTTTAGGCAAGTTGATGCCTTGAAATTCTTCATGACAATGTGGCTGCTAACCCCCAAATAATTTGAACCTAGAACTTCAACATCATGGAATTTCCTGGGGAATCTAAAATGTGGCAATAAAGTAAACAAATAAATAGTCTTAATATAAATAATTCAATTTATTTTTTCAATATTCATTTTCCTAGGGTAACATCAATAACTGCATTAGAATCACTATTCTATATAAAAAGCTATTTTGCTTTGCATTATGCTTAAATAATCTAGTTGTCTAATATAAATAATGAAAACAAGCAGCAGTTGATAGAAAAGGAAGATCTTTTCTTATAAATATAAATTATTAGGCAGCAAATAAAATATAACTTTGTGGAAATTGTCAGAGCTTTACTTACTGTGCTAAATTTTGAATAGTATTTTTAAAGTAGAAATCTTAAGGACAAAAGAAAAACTGTCAAGAATGAATAAACAAACCTGCACACATGAATTATGGTTTAAACTTTGTCCTGTTAATAAAAGGTGACAGGAGCATATTATGCTGTTAGATGAATTCTCAGCATTTGTTACATTATTTGATTTCATTGAGATGCATGGAGTTAAACTGAAATACTTAGTGACAGTCCATTTTTTTAAAACCATCTTCTCCCCAGAAACAGCTGAAAGAATGTAGACATATAGTTTATTATACTTGACAACCTAATAAAAATTCTGAATATTTACATAATTGAATCATTTGCTCAGTTCCTGCATTTCCTTATCTATCAAAATTAGGAATCCATACACCTAGATAAAAATTCTAACAAATAAATAAACATTATTTCAGGTATGAAGATGAGAGTATACCATTGAAAAGTGGAACAAAAATATTAATAGGTACCACCTCCAGCAAAAATGAAGTTAATATTCTGTCAACATGTCTATTTTGCTGTACTCGTAATTCATCTGTAAAAGTTCATTTAAACAGAAGCATGCCCTAGTAGTCATATTACTTCACTCATTTTACCTGGCAGCCATTTACATTATTTGTGACTACTTACAATTCACGATATATTTAATCTATATTTATTTTTATACCTAGGATATCCCTTCAGTGCCCTGAAAAAAGGATGTGTTTAACAGCATATAAAAGTCTTCTGTTTACAGGAAAATATTTCATTTTCAGTATTCAAAATGAATTTTGGTGTATTGGGGCAAAAGCCTCCCTTCCTCAAATTTGTATGTCACGTATTACTAGACAGGGATAATTATTTCTAGAATATCTGGTGTGATAGAAAATGTTGTCTCCAAGAGCCAATATTAAACATTATTTCCATAGTCATAAAATTGAACACCTCCTTCATCCCTTTCTACTCTAATTTATGCATACAAGCCACTCAATGATGAAAGTTTTATCCCTTCCAATATTAATTTGTTTATTTCTTCATGAATATATGTGCTTCCTTAGAAAAATATTCCATTTTACTTCCCTATGAGATAAGAGAGAGAATGATTTCCAAAGGCCTCAGGCATGCTCAAGGATATGATCAGTAAATTATCACAGAAAAGTGAGGATTCCGTGTAAATGAAGAAGACGTCTTCATAATAATATATTAATTATATGTATATAATTACATATAATAAATTAATATGTTCATCAAAAATCAGTTTAACATGGTTAGATTTCTGGTAAAAAATAACTGGAATATCTGATATCAGAAATAAAACAGACATAGTCTCAGTAGAATTGAGGAGATGATAATGTAAGCTGATTTCTAGGTGCTCTCATGCCTGTTTAGTGTTTCAAGAGCAGGCATGTGCTATTATTTAGCCTAACCTCTTTTGTGAATTCTGTACCCCATAACAAGTCAGATACATACCAATCGTACCATAGTTTTCTTCCATGACACAACTCTTATTATTGTTTTTTCTTCTTTTGCTCATGGGGTGACTATAGAATTAGTATTTCAAAAAAATTTGCAGGCACCATCAGTTACTGTTTCATCACACCTCCTATAGTCATTATTTCATCTTCTTGAGGTTTCTATCTAGCATTAAGCAGAAATTACATATATATATATATATATATATATATCATTAGTCAAACAACTGTGTTTGTATGCTTTAATGTAAGAATAGATATCTGCAAGCCTGGGTTTTCTAGGGGGATGATACAAAGGTGAGTTGTAAGTATCTTTCTAATGATAGGTGTAGCAAGGATGAATAACAAGATAGATGTATGAAAGAGTTCATTGGTGCTCATGGGACCTAGAACAGAGACGAGGTGCAGGCTTCTCATGGTCACAGGGTGAAACACATCAGATGCTCAGGCTCATCCAAGCGAGTGGG
>PVKH010034896.1:0-11801 GCA_004027955.1 Chaetophractus vellerosus | reverse complement strand
CAGGGCGGAGCCCCCACGGGCATGGCAAAGTCACCCGTGAAAAGCGGAGCTGCCGCCTGCGAACTGCGGAAGCCGAGCAGCCCGCGAAAAACATGGAGGACTGCTGCCCGCAAAACATGGAGCGGAGCCGCCCGTGGGAACGGAATGGAGCCACCCTCGAACGGAACGAGCCACCGCCGTGGAGGGCCGACTCGGCGTGTCGCCGCGGGGACGGGGGGAGACAAGAAGCAGACATAGAAAAACACAGAAGAATGGACACACAGCGAGAGCAAGCAGAAAGGGGGGGGATATGTAATAAATAATAAATAAATCTTTAAAAAAAAATCAACTTTCAGAAATTGATTTTCCTAAAATTAACCAAGGGATTTCAACAATAGTAAGAGAATTTATTCAAGAAAAATTTCAGAATCTCAGTAAGAACACCAAGCTTTGTGACATTCAAACTTTCAATTTTCCCATTTCCTTCTCACCAGATCCTTGGAAGCCATGGAAATCAGAAGCCTCACAACCATGGTAGCTATGAAAACCAACTGGTTAACAGTTGTTTGAAGGCACTGAAATAGTTTGGAACTTGAACAAAAGACCCATTCTCATAGAATTGGCACAATTTGTCCTAACTGTCAGCAGTCGGGAATTGTCGTTGGCGCTTTTCGGCGACGACACGACTCACAGGGACCGGGGACCAGCTGCCGGCATTGTTCGGCGGCGACCCTGCTTGCCGTGGGGTTTCGGCTTGCCGCCCCCGAGGGGCCTCCCAGCCGTCTGGAGGCGAAGGGGTCTCCAAGTGGCCCTCCCAAGCCAGATAGGAGACGAAGGGGAACAGTGGGAAAGGGAAGAAGGGGGCAAAGAGGGGTTGTCAGCTCGCTGGCTCAGGGCTCTAAGCTGGCCAGGCTCAGGCACCCCGAGCACAGCAAGTCGACTGGCCCGCCGGGCACAGGCGTCCCGATGCGCGGCGGCAGGCCGGGTACACGGGAGCCTTACGGACTTAAGTGTCCTTAAGAACGATAGGCCAGGAATCCGGGATCTGCGCACGATGAGGGGGATGGCGGCAGGGCGACTGGTGAAGAGGCGAGCGATGGATGGAGCACACACACCCACTCTGGAGACAAGGCTGGGTGACCATGTCTAAGTTTATTAGGGAAACACTGCTACTTATAACATGTGGGGGTAAGGAGAGGAGGGAGTGCAACAGAGCAACTCCCGATTGGTGGAGGCAAACAACCAATGGGGAAGCACGACCGGGCGGCCTCCGATTGGTGGAGGCTGGCGTGTGACAAAGCAGTCTTTGATTGGTGAAGGCTGGTATGCGACCAGGCAGCCTCTGGAGGCAGGTTTTATGCCTATATATGGCCAGGCAGCTTCTTGCAGGCAGGGAGAGGCGGAGTTGTACTATGGGGGAAAAGGGAGAGGTGGAGAGAGGTGGAGCTGCACTGCAGCAGGGAGGGGAGGGGAAGGGGAGAGGCAGAGCCTTGCCACTGTGGCTGTCAGTCATCAGCTGAACTTGAGAGGCTTCCAGCTGTTCCTCGGGCTGCTGTTCTACCCCATTAGGCACTGGAGGCTTTTAGGCTGCCCCAGTTCCTCCCACAGGGGATAGCCCAACTTACCAGGCTTTTCTTAATTTGACTGTCTGGACATCTAGAATGCCACACATATACACACAGATGTGCACATGCCTAGGAAAGACTTCAGAATGACCTCGTCTCTGAAGTAGCTGAACTTGAGACTCTGATAGCAGGAAATTAAGGGTAAGGCAAAGGGTAAGGCAAAGTTAGAAATGGCTGAACTATTGAAGGTGTGCCCTAACAGAGGCATGGATCCATTTGGCGAAGGGTGGTTGAGATATAGGTTTAAGGTATAATTACTAGTTCATCACCAAGCCAACTTAGCAGAAACTTCAGTAGCTGCACATGACAAATAATACACATTTTACAAAGTTAGCTCAAAGTCACTAAACAACAGCAACATTAACAACCAACCAAAAAAGCAAACAAATCCTGGGGAGAAGTGGAGGATCTTACTTCCAGACACATTTTAAAAATTAAAATGCCCAGTCTTTAAAAATAATGTGATAATTTCAGGAAATATGAAAGGCTTGCACAGGAATAAAAAAGGAGCAGAACTTGTCCTTGGGTAGACCAGATTTCAAATTACTATTACATATTTTAAATTAACCATTTGGTTATGTAATCTACAGCTTCTTTAAAAATTAAAATAAAAAATAAATAACAGAATGAAAGGAAACATGTCTGAAGAAATAAAGGAAGACATTAAAACGATGTTTTACCATAGAATATCAAAAGGAAATATAAAGTATAAAAAGGAAACAAAAAAAATTTCTAGGGTTGAAAGATACAATAAATTATAAGTAAAAAAAATCACTACAGGGTCTCAACAGCAGATACCAGCTATCAGAAGAATAAAGCTGCCAACTTAAAGATAGGTTAGTTGAAATTATTCAATCAGAGGAACAGAAAGAACAAGAATGAAGAATAATGAACAGAGACTGGGAGAACACGTGGGACACCATCGAATGCACTAACTACATTTAATTGAATCCCCTTAACAAGATGAGAAGGAGAAAGGGTCAGAAGGAATATTTGAGGAAAGAATAACTGCAAGGATTAATTCAGAGGCATTCATACCTAGATACATGGAGAATCCTGAAATCAGCTTGATCGAAGTGACTCATCATACAAAAGGATTAATAGCAAAATAAAAGATTAATATCAAATTTCTCATAAGAAATCATGGAGGCCTGAAGGCAGCAGCATGACATATTCAAAATCATGGTAAAATAAGACTGTCAACCACAATCCTATATCCTGCAAAAGTATATTTCAAAAATGAAGGACAGAAGAGGGAACATGGCATCTAACTAACAGGAAGAACTCAATGTGCTCACAAAAAATAAAAGAAATAAAAAACAGAGCCAACAGGGTTCCAAGCCTTGGAAGTCATCAGACAAAGACAGTGCTACACAACTCCCAGGTGGGTGAGGGAGAGAGACAAAGAAGCTGAAACAACAAATGTCAGTTACCAACCCCCTCAGCAGCCAAGAAGTGTTCTCCTCCCCAATCCCCAAGATATTAACCTGAGGTAAAACCTATGGCTCCCTGCAGCTGACTGAGAGAGGAACAAACATCTTCCTCCCTGTGAGCTGTTTCAAGGGAAAAAGGAGGGGGAGTTGGGGGCTTTATTGAGTGAATTCAGCCAACAGAGCCTGCTTTGAATCTTCCCTCTGGGGATTCAACACAGGAATACAGGGAAGCCAAAATTGAAACAACTCCATGCAAAGGTGCACCAAGGAGTGCCATCTGCTGGCCAGCCTCGAAATTGCATGGACAAAATTGTTTTCATATCTCTTTGTATCTTTATCTCTGGGGGAAAATCTGTGCCCCAATAGTGAGTCCCTGGACCAATTGGGACAACATAAGCCAGGCAATTTTAAAGACTTAGGATAAGTTGAACCAAATATCAAAGAAGAGCTGTGAAAAAAAAATAGGAAAGACTAAAAAAGAGAGAGAAATTGTCCATCAGAGTAAATTCACCAATTAAGATGCCTAGATATCAGCAAAAAACTACATCATGCTAGGAAACAGGAAGAAATGGCCAAGCCAAAGGAACTAATCAAATATCGTGAAGAGATACAGGATTTAAAGCAATTAATCAGTGATAACCACACAACTCTCCTAAATCACTTCAAAGAATTATAAATATATATATATGTCTAAAGAAATAAAGGATAATAAGAAAACACTGGGTGAGCATAAAGAACAATTTGAAAGGTTTCAAAGAAAAATAATAGACCTTATGGGAATGAGGTCTATGTCTCCCCAATCAAAAGACATAGACTGATAGAATGGATAAAAAAAAGTCTGAGCTATCTATATGCTATCTACAAGAGACCCACCTCAGATATAAGGATACAACAGGTTAAAAGTGAAAGGTTGGAAAAAGTTATTCCATGCAAATAGTAAACCAAAACAGAGCTAGAGTAGTGATCAGACAAAATAGATTTCAAATGCAAAACTCTTATAAGGGATGAAGAAGGTCATGATATATTAATAAAAAGGGCAATTCACAAGAAGAAATAACTATACTAAATATTTATGCACCAAACCTGAGTGCCTCAAGATACATGAGGCAAATACTGGCAAAGGGAGAAATAGATGTCTCTACAATAATAGTTGGAGACTTCAATACACCACTCTCAGGATTGGATAGAACATCTGGTAAGAGGACAAATAAACAGAGAACTTGAATAATATGATAAGTGTACTAAACCTAAAAGACATCTATAGAGCATTGCACCCCAAAACAGCAGGATATGCTTTCCTTTCAAGTGCTCATGGATCCTTCTCCAAGATAGACCATATGTTGGGTCAAATGACAAGTCTTCAAAAACTTCAAAAGATTGAAATTATACAAATAACTTTCTCTGATCATAATAGAATGAAGCTGGAAATCAATAATGGACAGAAAAAGGGAAAATTCATAAATATATGGAGATTAAACAATACACTTAAATAATCAGTGTCTCAAAGAAGAAATTGCAGGAGCATTCAGTAAATATCTTGAGATAAATACAAATGAGAGCACAACAAATCAAAACCTATGGGGCACTGCAAAGGCAGTGCTGAGAGGGAAGTTTATAGCCCCCAATGCTTACATTAAAAAAGAAGAAGGGGCCAAAATTGAAGAGCTAACTGCACACCTGGAGGAACTGGAAAAAGAACAACAAATTAATCCCAAACCAAGGTGAATGAAAGAAATATTAAGATCAGAGTAGATATAAATGAAATTAAGAACAAAACCAATAGAGAGAATCAACAAAACCAAAAGTTATTTTTTAAGAAGATAAACGAAATGACGAACCATTAGCTAGACAAACAACACATAATAGAAGACGCAAATAAGTAAAATCAGAAATGAGAGAAGGGACATTACTATTGCTACCCTGTGGAAATAAAAGTGATTATAAGAGGATGCTATAAACAACTGTAGGCAAAAAACTAGACAATGTAGATGAGATGAATAAATTCCTAGAAAGACTTAAACCACTGACATGGACACTCTAAAAAAAGACCACCTCAACAAACCAATCACAAGTGAAGAAATTCAAACAGTCATCGAAAACCTTCCAAAGATGAAAAGCCTAGGACCAGATGATTTCACAGGTGAATTTTACCAATCATCCAAAGATGACCTAACACCAATTTCGCTCAAGCTTTTCCAAAAAATTTAACAGAAAAGAACACTACCAAACATATTCTCTGAAGCCAACATCACGCTAATACCAAAACCAGATAAATATACTATGAAAAAAGAAAATTGCAGACCAATATATATAATGAATATAGATGTAAAAATCCTCAACAAAATATTTGCAAACAGAATCCTAAAGCACATTAAAAGAATTATACACCATAATCAAGTGGGTTTTGTCCCATGTATGCAAGAGTGGTTCAACACAAGAAAATCAATTAGTATAATAAACCACATTGATAAATTGAGGAAGAAAAATCACATGATTCCCTCAATTGATGTAGAAAAGGCATTTGACAAAACACAGCACCATTTCTTGATAAAAACACTCCAAACGATTGGAATAGAAAAGAGCTTTCTCAATATGGTAAAGTGTATATATGAAAAACCTACAGCTAGCATTGTACTCAATGGTGAATGACTGAAAGCTTCCCCACTGAGATCAGGAACAAGACAAGGATTCCTACTGTCACCCTTATTCAATATTGTGCTAGAAGTTCTAGCTAGAGTAATTAGGCTTGACAAAGAAATAAAATGCACCCAAACAGGAAAGGAAGAAGCAAAATTTTCACTATTTACTGACGACATGATCCTATATCTAGAAAATCCTGAAAAATCCATAACAAAGCTTCTAGAATTCATAGACAAGTTCAGCAAAGTGGCTGGATACATTACTATGCAAAAACCAATAGCGTTTCAATACACTACTGATGTGCAATCTGAGGAGGAAATCAGAAAAAAATCCATTTATACTAGCAACTGAAAAAATCAAATATTTAAGAATAAACTTAACCAATTACATAAAGGACCTGTAATCAGAAAACTACAGGGCATTGCTAAAAACAACTGAAGAATATTTAAATAAATGGAAGGACAAAGCCTAAGAAATAACCAAAAAAAAAAAAATAGTAAAGTAACAATAGAATTAAAATGGCATTGTAGAAAATAACTATTTAACACAAAAAAAGCAGAATTGAATAATAAAAAAGACAAATAATAAGAAAATACTAAAATGATAGAAATAAATCCTACCTTATCAGTAATTGAATCATATGTAAATATATTAACCAATCAAACAAGAAAAGCAGAGATTGGCAGAATGGATTAAATAAATACATGTTCTTATTATATGCTATCTATAAGAGACACTTTCGAGTCAGACAATAATTGGTTGAAAGTAAAAATAAAGGAAATAGATATTTTGTGCAAAGAGTAACCAAAGTAGTGTCTTAAGGCTATATTTAACATCTGCCAAATAGACTTTTAAGATGAAATTTTTTACTAAAGAAAGGATATTTTATAATGATAAAGGGTGAATACATCAGTCTAAGCTGAATATTTTCTCATGTGCAATTCTAGCTTCCTCCAATTTCTTCCCCTCCCTTTGTTTTCTGGGAACAGTACAGAAAGTGTTCCAAGGGGCTGACCAAGCCTCAGGGAACAAGGGAGTATTACTTAATCAGAAGGCACCTGGTATGAAGGGCAGAATGCCGGTCAAAACTGCCCCGTGACCATGATGGATGAAGTTGTTTTGTACAAAGCCCCTGCATGCCTGCACCCGAGAGGTCCCATACACATTCCTGAGTAGGATAAATAAGTTTTGTGGTTTTGCAGTTTGGTTCCATGCCTTCTTTGCTCTCCTCCTATATAATCTCAATGAAACCTGTTGAAAGCTGCGGAAAGCTATTTGAGGTGCAGCTGCCGTGTTTGT
Organism: Chaetophractus vellerosus; assembly: GCA_004027955.1. NCBI lineage: Eukaryota > Metazoa > Chordata > Mammalia > Cingulata > Chlamyphoridae > Chaetophractus > Chaetophractus vellerosus. The sequence continues at coordinate 4,825 of PVKH010034896.1, read as the reverse complement.
GTGATTCGTCCCATGTCTTCCCGAGGCGTTCTTTGGGTTCCTGAGCAAGGGCGGTAACACCAGGGACCTACGGCTGTATTTCTGCAGCAACACAAACAAAAAGACAGAGCCATTATAACATAAACACATCCAGTTACAGAGCACGAAAATACGTGAATCAAAAACTGACAGAACTGAAGAGAGAAATAGGTAACTAAGCAAAATATTTGTATACTTCAATATTCCACTTTCAATAGTAGATAGAATGACTATACGGAAAATCAACAAAGCAATAAAAGACTTTAATAGCACTATAAAACAACTATATCAGAGGACATACATAGAAAAATATCTAACAAAGAAATGTAGCAAGGTTGCTAAATACACGATCAAAATACAAATTCAATTGTATTTCTATTTACTAGCGATGGCCAATCTAAATATGACGTTAAAAATCCATTCCATTTACAATGTCACCAAAAAGAATGAAATATTTGAGTATATTTAACAAAGTATATACATGCCTTGCATACTGAAATGTATAAAACATCACTGAAACTGAAAGAAATTAAGTAATATCTAAAATATGTAAAGGCATTCTTGTCCATGGATTGGAAGCGTTAATATTTTTAAGATGGCAATGTTTCCCAAACAACTACAGGTTCAGTGCAATCCCTACAATTATCCTAGCTTTCTTTTTTTCATTAACTGATAATTATTTTAAATGTTATGTGGAAGTTCTTTGGGTGATGAGGCACAAACACAGATGGCCAGCAAGCAAAGTATGCATGAAATGGTAGCTTTGTTTGATCAAAGACTTTAGAGGAGGATAGAGGATACTAAAGGTGGCAGAGAGGTCAAGGGTTTACCTAACCTCCAGTCCTTTGAGGGTCAGTGGAGAGGGGAAGAAACAGCATCTTTGGGTCATAGCTCCCTGTCTTGTCATGACCCTGATGGGAGGAGTAAGGTTCTTACATGGTTACTGGGGAGTTGCAATTTTAAATGATATGGTATGAAAGGGTAGAAGCAGCAAGGGCCATTTGGAGAAGCTGAGGATGGCTCTTATCTTCCAATTCATATGGAGGTACAGGTCTTGCTAGCTGTGGTTAAGCCCAGGGCAGGGTTAACTGGGGTTGTTGCCCTAAAGAGGAACTTGTGACTAAGCTGGGCAAGGTGATAGCCACCAAATATAATTTCTTTTATGTCATTCCAATAACCTGATCTTAAAACTCATAAGGAAATATAAAATAACTCAATATCTAAAACAATGTTTAAAATGAAGAACAAAGTTGGAGGACTCAAGCTACCTCATTTCAAAACTTACTACAAGTAATAGTTATGAAGACAGATGTGTAAATAAATAAGTGGAATATTATTGAGAGCCTAGAAATGAGCTCTCACATTTATGGTCAATTGATTTTGAACAACAGTGTCAAGTGCATTCAATGGGGAAAGAATAGTCTCTTCAAAAATTAGACTGGTATAACTGGATATGAATGAAATCAGTCCCTTATCTCAACCCAATGTACAAAAATTAAATAAAAATGGATTGCAGAATTAAATGCAATAATTAAAAGAAAATCTTGAAGAAAATATAAGTGACCTCAGCTTAGACAATAGTTTCTTAGGTATGATGCCAAGAGCACAAGCAACAAAATAAAAACAAAACAAAACAAAATGCAAATAGATTATTTATTATTCTTCATCAAAATAAAATCAAAATAAAAACTGTCCTTCTTAAAGGCAGTATCATGAGAGTATAAAGAAACTCAAAGAATAAGAGAAAATATTTACCAATCATATATCTGATAACGGACTTATATCCATGATATATAAAGAAATTTTACAACTTAAGGACAATTAGAAAATAGGCTAAGGGTGTGAATAAATTATCCCAAAAGGATGTGAAATGTAAAATAAACTCATGAAAAGATGTTCAGCATCTTTAGGGAAATGCAAATAAAAACCATTATTAAAAAACACTTTCCAATCACTTAGGTTGCTAAAATTAAAAGGCATAATATCAAGTGTTGATGAGGTTGTGAGGAATTGGAACCTTCATACATTGCTTGTGAAGCAGGTTATTACAGGAAATGAGGGAAGGCAGCTGGTCAGAATAAAACTGTAGCCATCACAGCTGAGACCCCACCAAGAACATGGCCATGAGACCCAGAAACCCCCTGAAAGAAGTAGGGTGGTCATGAACAAATAATAACCATTATAACTAAAAAGCCTTCCAAGAACCTGGTCATGAGGTCCCATTTGAAACTCCCGCTCAAAAAAAGCCCCAAATAACTCCAAACAGAAGGGCTTCTGAATTGGTTCCCTGAAAGCTAACAGGTGCAACTAACTTGAGTGGTCTATAGTATAAACCAATAGGAAGACCAAAAAGCAACCAATCAGGACAGCAAATGGCTAGGATTCCTCATCAGCATGGGGAAGAGGGAGCAAGAAAGAAAGGCCTTAATAAAGCCTACCCCATGGCCCCAGTATGCATCTAGCCCTGGAGCATGCCTGCATTCAAATCTTGAAAAGTGTATTCTCTCTTTTGTTTCTCATTAAACTTTTTACCTTTTACTCATCTGCTTAACCTAACTAGTCTTTGAATTCCTTCTTGCAGTGTAGCCAAGAACCTGGGAACCACCGCCAGTGGACCACATTGGTGGGATTGTAGAATGGTGCAGCCAAATTAGAAAACAGTTTGGAAGTCCCTCAGAGTCCTAGACTTTTAGTTACCATACACCAGCATTTACACTTTTAGCTGTATACTCGGGAAAAATGAAAACATATGTCCATACAAAAATTTGTAAAAGAGTATTCACATCATCATTATTCATAACAGTCAAAATTGGAAATAACCCAAATGTCCATCACCTGAAAATTATTCATGCTAAAATGGATAAAAACTTACTGTGGTTTCAGTGCAAACATCTTTGCAATTTCTACAGGCATTTTTCCACCCTAGAAATTGACAAGATTATTAAAGATTTCATTCAGAAAGGCAAGTGACAAAGATCGCACAAATAATCTTGAAACAGAAGATTTCAAACTTCTGCAAACTTGGGGGACTTAACTTATCTGACTTCAAGGATTACTATAAAGATAAAATTATCAAGGTGGTATTGTATTGACAAAAGGATAGAAAAATAGATCATTGTAACTTTCTAGGAAATTCAGAAATATTCTCACAGACATACATATTTTTAAAGGGTACCAGAAAGAAATAAAGGAAAAAAAGAAGAAAAAAAAAAAAACTTCTTCAGTAAATGCTAAATGGAAAACTTGGTTTCTATGTGGGTGGGGGAAAAACTAAATCTCAACCCCTTACCCAAACCAATTACATGCATTAATCCAAAAATAGTATGCTGAATGAAAGTAATCAAACATGAAATTGTACCTATTGAATGGATTTATTTAAATGATATTTTAGAAGAGATGAAATTAATGTAAACCAAAATCAGGTCTAATTCCTGCTTCTGGTGGGGGAATGACTGGGAAGAGGCATGAGAGTTATTATAGGGTGAAGAAATGAGTGACTTGGTTGAGTTTTGAGTTACATAAGTATATCCATGCATCAAAACTGAGTAAATTATATGGCAAATATATCAACATTGCATTACATATAAACTATACCTCAATAAACAAAAATTCAGGAGTCAACATTAAGAGGATCTCACAGGCCAAAATTGGAACAGTTTGGGCAGTAGGAATAATAGTAATAAACTGTTTGAAATGTTACATATAATACCTGTTTACAGTGAATATTATTCCCAAGAAGACGTAGTTGCTCCTGAAAACAACAGCTACAAAAAACATAACCCACATTGACACTATTGGAAGTAACGAGAACAACAACTTCTTGCTTTGAAAATTGGAAATTAAAGAAATGATTAAGCATTCTATCTTACCTTTTCTTCAGAAATTGTGCTTAAAATAGATTGGAAATTGTACTGGGAAATAACCCTTTCTATAGCTCTACTGCCAACTGAATCCACTGAGGATTCTTAGCCTAAGTTTGGAAAGCACAATTAAACATTATGTGCCTCCTGATGTGATGCAATATGAAGTCTTCAGCACCACTGATATAATAATCTTACCCTAAAACTAATTTGCCTAGGAACTAACTTCTAGTTTATGTGAAGCATGGACTATAGAGGAACAAGTTCATGAAACATAACACACAAATCTGGAATGCAGGGCAACTGACCTCCTTTCACCAAAATAATGAAGTTATTTAAAAATGCTTAATTTGAATAAACAATTTGTAAAATATATATATATATATTTTTTTAAAGATTTATTTATTTTATTACATATCTCCCTTCCCCCCCGCTGTGGCGATGCACCGAGACTCGTCACTGCGCAGGTGCGGCTTTCCCCGCTTGTGAGCGGCTTCTGCTTCCATTCACAGCCGGCTCTCAGTTCACGGGTGTCTGGCTGCGCTCCATTGGTGGGCGACCTGCCCTGTCCGTGGCGGCTTTTGCCCTGTCCGTGGCAGCTTTTTGCCCTGCCCACAGCGGCTCTGGCCCGCCCATGGCGACTTGCCATTCTCAAGGCGGTCTACCTGCTAGGAGAGGTCCCCGGGAACCGAACCTGGGGCCTCCCATGTGGTATGCCGGCGCCCTATCCCTGGGCTATCCAGCCGGCCCCTAAAAAATATATTTTTGACACAACTGGAATTTGAACATGAGCTGGACATTCAATAATGTCAGTGAGTAATTGTTAATTTTGTTAATGGCAATAATGGCATTTTGGTTATTGGGAAAATGTCCACATATTTTGGAGTTCCGTACAAAATCATGGAAAGGTAAATGACCTTATGACTAGAATTTAGTTTAAAATACAT
>PVKH010034895.1:0-11803 GCA_004027955.1 Chaetophractus vellerosus | reverse complement strand
TCCTTTCTTCTGCTCCTTAAGGGTGCTATTATATGATTCCAGTGTATCTTTAATTTCTTTTATTCTGCCTTTCATTCCCATAAGACCTGCTATTTTTCTATGTATGCTTTCAAATTCTTTGTGCTCATCCAATATCTTCTTAATATCCTTAATCTCTGTAGCCATCTCATTGAATTTATTAAGGAGATTTGTTTGAACATCTGTGATTTGTTGTCTCAACTCCTTTATGTCATCTGGAGACTTACCTTCTTTTAACTGGGCCATAGCTTCCTGTTTCTTGGTGTGGATTGTAGTTTTTTGTGGTGTCTTGGCATCTGGCTTACTAGATGTATTTATTCTGGGTGCAGTTCCTCTCTTTAGTTTAGAGCTTTCTTGCCCTTTCTCCCTTGCTGCTTATGTGGTAAGAGCCAAGGATGTAGTTGATGCTGTAAGCTGTGGAGGCTGAAGCTGCCCTCATTGCCCCAGAGACTAATGAGGCTTCTCCCAGCTTTCTCCTTTGCTAGGGGTAGGGACAGAGCCACATGTAATAATCCATGTCATGCAGGCCCTACACTGTAGTTGCCCAGAGAGACTGATAAAGCTTCAAGCCTCTTTGTTCCCTGCCTGGGGCGTGGATGGAGCTGCAGGTGTGGGCAACAGTCTATGCCATGTGGGTTCAAAATGACTGCAGTTGCCCCGGTAGACTTCAGACTCTGTCCAACTGAATGTACTTGCAGTTACCGGGAGAGGCTGGTGTAGGGCCCACTAGCTTCCTCTGTGCCAGATGTGGGGCTAAAGCCTAAGCTATGGCTGCAGGCTGATCTGTGTGAAAGAAGCTGGTCCCTATGTTCACTGTGATTTTCAGTCAACTCTGCTACCCCTCATGCTGGGGGGAAAGTTAAAATGGTGGCTAGCAGCTTCTTTCCCACTTGGACAGGTTCAAACTTCAGCTGTTCTTAGGATTATACTTTAGCCAGCTGAATTCACTATAATCAGTAGCTGAAATCGGTGGCCAACCGTCTCTTCTTTCTCTGTTTTTGGGAAGTGGAGCGTCCAATTCCAGCCACAAATTAGCTCCCAAGGTGGCTTGTGCACCAATGGAGGATGGGCACTGGCCTCTGGGACGTGGAGTGCTCTATTCACGAATCTTCTCTGCAGATGGGCAGTCTCCTCCTTCCATTCTTTCAAGGATGTTGCAGGATGCTCTTCTGATCTTCTGGTGCCCCCAAACAGGTGCTTTAGGTAGGTCTGGGTGATTATTAACTGCCCTGTAGCACGAGCTGACTCTAGGAGCTCCTTACTCTGCTGCCATTTTGCTGGTTGTTGGTCAATTGATTTTTGACAAAGGATCAAAGAAATGCAATGAAGAAACTTTTCAACAAATGTGCTGGAAAACTTAAATATCCATATGGAAAAAGAAAAGGGCTTTGACTTCCACCACACACTATACAAATTTGAGGTAGATCTTAGACCCAAAAGTAGAGGCTAGAGCTATGAAGATTCTGGAAGAAATGTTGAAGAATATCTTGTAGACCTTTGAATATGCAGAGATTTCTTAGGACATAGAAGCAATAACCATGAAAGAAATTTTTTTTTTACAAATTAAACATCAAATTTTAAAACTTATTAAAAGATGCTATTAAGAAAAATAAATAGGGGGCCACATATTAGGAGAAAATATTCACAAGGATTGTATCTGACAAAGGACTTGTATCCAGGATAAATAAAGAACTTACACAACTCAGTAATAAATACACAGAGACCCCAATTTTTTTTTAAAGGCTAAATATTTGAACATATACTTCAAAATAAAGATACACAGTAGCCAATGGTCATGTGATAAAATGCTTAACACCAGTAGTCACCAGGGAAATATATACTGCCGCACAGTGAGCTGACTTGGTGGGTCACCCCAGCGGGGGGAGACAAGCAGACACAGAAGAATGCAAAAATGAACTCAGCAAGAACAAGCAGAAAGGGGGGGGGATATGTAATAAATAAATAAATCTAAAAAAACCCAACCTTATTGAAATACCTCTACACATCCAGTATAATGGCTAAAATTAAAAAGACTGACAACCAGAAAGTTGATGAGGATATGGAACATCCAGACCTCTCAGATGTTGCTAGTTGAGTACAAAATGGTATAACCACTTTTGAAAACATTTGCCAGTTGTGTATAAACATAAGCCTATCCTATGACTTAGGAATTCCACTCCTGAGTATTTACACAAGAGATATGAAAACAAATATTCATTAAATGCCTTGAATAAGATTTTTTATTTATTAAGCAGTTTTATTGAGTTACATTCATATACCATACAATCTATCCAAAGTGTATAATCAATGGCTTTTAGTATAATCACAGTGTTGTGCGTTCATCACCAGAAAAGATTTTAGAACTTTTTCATTACTCCAAAAAGAAAAACTCCATGCCCTTTAGCAGTTCTTCTCCAGCCTTAAATAACCACTATTCTAACTTCATCTTTATATGTTGATTTATATTTACAATTTATATAAATGGAATCATACAATATGTAATACTTGGTGTCTGGTTTTTTCACTTAGCATAATATGGGTTTTTTTTTTGTCTGATACATCTTATAGTGTTAACAAATATTTGTTCGATTTCAAAGGAAAACAGTCATATATGAGTTGTAGTTACCCCTATTCATATTTCACATGTAGTTTTACTATGCTGTACAGTTCCATGTTAAATTTTATAGCTTTCCCATTAGTAATATGCATGACCTTAGACTTTTCCCTTTAAACCCCTTTCATACCCACATAATAGTACTGCTAGCTACAGACATTATGTTGGACTTTCACCTTTTCTATTCATTTCCAAAGATTAACACACATCCTTTTTACCAATTCTATGCAAGTTAACCCTCAGCTTTCCATTCTCTAACCTTATTCTATTTTCTGGTGACCCATATTCCAGTTATTAACTCCATGAAATAACACAATATATTTAGTTCATAATAGTGTACTTAATACTGTATTTGTCCTTTTTGTGTCTGGCTTATTTATTTATAGCAGCTTTAGACAGTAGCCAAAAAACTGGAATCAAATGTTCATCAAAAGCAAAATTGAGAAACAAATGGGGGTATACTATATTAGCAATAAAAAGGAGTGAGTTAGTTACCCAAAAAGTATGCATCTTTGACAATATGATAAATGAAAAAAAAAGGCGAACACAAAAGAGTACTTCCTATGTGATTCCATTTCTGTGAAGTTCTGGAATAGGCCAAACTAATCTTTGGATAAAAATTAAGTTAGAAAATCGATTGCATTTGGTGTGGGAGGATTGACTGAAAAGAGGTACAAGGGAACTTTCTGGGGTGATGAGAAGATTCTATGTCTTGAGAGGAATGTGGATTACAAGGGCATATGTATTTGTCAAAACCCGAAAGCTGTACATTCAGACTTTGTACATTTCATTATATGTGGATTTTACTTCAAAAATAAAATTTTCCACATATGAAAATGTGAATACTAAGTGAATGTTTAATAATATTAAGGAATTATTGCTAATTTTAAAAATCACAATAATTATGTTTTCTAAAAGAAGGCTTAATTTTTTTGGATATGAATACAAAATATTTAAAGGTGAAATGGTATGGTGCTTGGAATTTACTTAAAAATATTTGAGGAGGGCGGATACAGATTAGGTAAAACCAATTTTGTCATATATTTGTAATTATTGAGGGTGAGTGAAGGATGAGTTGGGTTTATTGAAATAGTTTGTTGGATTTATTGAAATTTTCTACCCATCCATCCAACTGTATGTTACAAAATTTTCATAATCTTATAAAGCATAAAAGACCATTATGTAAATATTCATATTTTTAAGCACACACACCCTGGAATAAACATCCACAAAAGCAAGATCAGACAGCTGTATACAGGTATATTTAAAGGCAGTCTGAAATGTACTCTAGACTCCCTTGTGGCCCCTCTCCTATATTACTTGAATTTCTTTATAGGGAGCGTGTATTAATTTTGAAATTAGAAAAACAAATCAATTTTTACAAAAGATTAAACAGCAATATAAAACTTAAATGAAAGCTTAAGAGCATGTTATATCAAGTGCATTGAGAACTCTAGATAAAGAATTTGTCTTGATTAGAGTGGTCAGAAAGGCTTCAGTGAAAAAGATAGTAAACTGGTATTGAATAGGAGGAAATTGTATTTCTCCAATCCTTTTGAAAACTATTTCTTTTGAGAACTATAATAACAGTTTAACATTTAATTTATACTGTAACATTTTTTTCTTTACCTCTTTAGAGTCTTAAAAATCCCCCTACTTTTAAATTAGATCTATGTTTATAATGATAGTCAGTTTACAATTTCTATGAATTTTCATTTTGGAAAACTTTTAAATAACACGTAGCATGTCATTTAATATTAGCTCACACAAATTTATTGAGACTCTGAATTTGCAATTGCTAAGTGATGAGAAGAAGACATATGATACAACTACGGAGCTATTCCAAGGCAGCATTTAAGCAGCTTCATGATAGTATGGTACTGAAGATATACAGAAATAGAGAAGGATGATCATGGGGAAGGGGTTGGAGCATTAATAATGCTTTTTAGCCATGAAGAGTTAATGTTTATTGTGTTGTAAACCAAACAGATGCTGTGTAGCATATATACATGTGACTGGTATGTATATACATTGTAAATGTACATAAAAAGGTCTGGGGGCCGGCTCGATAGCCCAGTGGATAGGGCGCCGGCATACCACATGGGAGGCCCTGGGTTCGATTCCCGGGGACCTCTCCTAGCGGGCAGACCGCCTTGAGAATGGCAAGCCGCCATGGGCGGGCCGGAGCCGCCGTGGGCAGGGCAAGAAGCTGCCACGGACAGGGCAAGAGCCGCCATGGGCAGGGCAAGTCGCCCGCGGATGGAGCGCAGCCAGCCACCCGCGAACTGAAGCAAGCGCCGGCCGTGAACAGATGCAGAGACCACCCACAAGCGGGGAAAGCCGCGCCTGCGCAATGACCACTCTCGGCGCGTCCCCGCAGCGGGGGGAAGGGGGGATATGTAATAAAATAAATAAATCTTAAAAAAAAAAAAAAAAGGTCTGGAAAACTACATATCAAACATAACTGGTTTTCCCTCTGGAGAAGAACAGGATTAGGGATGGTCTGTGATGTCTGGTTTTTATAAGAACTAATATAGTACCCATTAAATTTATAAAACAGTTGATAATATTTTATACATCATTGCATAGCCAACGTGAATAATAAGTGTTTATTTTTAAAATGAATACTCAGTTATTTTTAAAATATTATACACACTCTGAATTAATGACTTTTTTGGACAATTATGTTCCTCTTAATTCTAATTCTCTTGGTTTGGTCTGCTGAAAAGTATTCGTGTATATTTTAGGTAGTTTTTTACCCCCTGTGGTAGTTTGAGGATTTTATGGATCCCAGAACATTATGTTCTTAAATTAATCCATTCCTGTGGATATGGACCTATTGTAGATGGGACTACTAGATAACTTCAGTAGGGCATGACCCAGGGTGGGTCTTAATCCTCTTACTAGAGTCCTTTATAATGGGATGAAGTTAGAAGAAAGACCCAGGAGCTTAGAAAGGAACCCACAGAAGCTGAGAGAAGGCCACCAGAAGCCAGAAGCTGAAAGCAACAGAACCTGGAGGAGAAGGCAGAAACCAGCAGATGCCACCACATGCCTGATCATCCACAGCTGCAGCTTGGGGAGAAAGCATCTTTTGATGATGCTTTGATTTTGACACTTTCATGCCCTCAGAACTATAAGCCTATAAGTTAATAAGTCTCCGTTGTGAAAACGAACCCATTTCTGGTATATTGCCTTGGCAGCCTTAACAAACTAAAGTACCCCCTTTTCCTTAGGAGTCCAGTAGGAAAAACTAGTTTGTGCATTTAGGGTACAATTCTAATATTAAAACATTGTCAAATCGAGTAAATGTATTTTAACCATTTTCAAGGTGATTTTATCTCTAGATATTTTACTAGAAAATGTTTCTATTAAATGTCTTGTGACCTACAGGGAAGCCTCATCTCTAAAGAGTCTGATTATTTAGAAACTTCACCCATCCGATTATTTGATACCATCCTGAAGGAAAGAAAAAGCTCCAGATTAATCAAATAAAGTCATAAAGGGCATTTATTCAGAGGCTTTGTATTTTTATTAAATAAATAGTTCTAATTAGGTAATATTTTTCCGTTTCTAAATTCACATCAGATTAAAATGGGAAAAGTTGTAGGAGCAGGTATACTAATATTGTGAGGTTTCCATGGATAACTCTTTAACAAAGGATAGAACGGAAAAGCCAAATAGAAAGAAATGTAAGGAGGACAGGAGGAAAGGGAAGAAGAAAAGAAAGAAAGGAAGATGATAACCAGAATTAAAGACTTGTTAAATTTTGGTTTCCTTCCACTCTCAGATTATCACCGCCCTATAAATGTTGATGTATACCTTCCTGTGTGCCTTTCCAGTTTTACTATAAATGTATGTGTCCATATATAATATATACTGTTTTGGGTATTTTAAAATTTTTACTGTCTTTCATTTTATACATCTATACAAATTTTTCTTTTGTAAAAGGTCAGGCATTACAGACCACCCTAATCCTGCTTCTCAGTGGTATAAGCATAGTTAAATGTATGTTCTTCCAGACCTTTTTTGTAGTTTACATCACATATTGTTAACAAAAACTACAGAATTATGGAGGCTTTTTTTTTTAACATAAATTATATTGTACATACTGTTCCTAATAGCTTGCTTTTTTCTTTCATGTAACGGTACGTCCACGAGCTCTTTCCATGTCAGAACAGAAGAATGTACCCCAACGCCATTCCTTTAAATTACTGTGGCAGTAACTTATAGTTTGACTTTACCATCATTTATTTTGTCATTCCCTATTAATGGATTTTTAGGTTTACTTCCAAGTTTTTCATCATTTTGAACAATGATGCTTTGAACCCCTTTGGGTTCATTTTTATCTATAAGGTAGGTACTAAGAGCTAGAATTGCTGGGCTATTGGATATGTATATGTTATATTTCTTTGTCTTTGTCAGAATGTACCCTGCAGGTTGGCTTTACTATATTATACTCCCCATCTTGCTAATTATTATTCACCTTTTCTTCCTCTTCTCCATAGGGTTTACTGGCATTGGGCATCAGTAAGTCTATTCAAACACCAGACCCTACTCATCCGTAAGGACATTGCTTTAATTTTGTTTTTATTTGTTTTGATAAGAAGTCATTGAAATAAAAGCAGTTGGATTCCAGAAATTTCCTGCAATTTATATACCTGCAGTTTTGTGTTAAAGATTGGTCGTTTTTTTAAAACTGTAATATCTAAAGTGCAGGACTAACCACTGGTTCAGAGTAAATTCAAGGTGTAATTTGCAAATGGAGATGAAATTGTTTTTATGCCTTGTGACACAGCATTGAGATCTTCTCCTCTTCATACTTGATAATTAATAGCAAATTACTTATTTTGATCTTAGAATTCCATTTTACTTTTGTCAAGGGAAACATATTCGAGATTTAGGCCACTGAATCTAAAATTTTGTTGATAATTTCTGTTGAATCTATCGTTATTTTAATTTATTTTAATCCTCTTGTTTTGGTTTAGAAATAGTATTCTGTTAATATTTAAAAATACTTTATAAAATCAGTATACCTTTTAGAATACATTGTTTTGAATTGTTTCATTTATTTGATAGAGATTTTCTCTGTTGCTTCTCTAAATGTAATCAGCTAAAACTTTGGAATTCCACATCCATTTGAACAAGCATCAGGAATAGAATTGATGAATGCACTTTTATTTCTGCAAAGGAGTCTATCTCTGTGCTTTATAAGTACTTTACTTGAATGTGAGACATTATTTTTTTATGAATAATAATATTATGTATATCCTGTAACTACTAATAACTAGAAAACAATGAGCTCTTAAGTTTACTAATTAAATTCATTGCAGTGTTTTAATATCTCAAGAAAAATATAAATTTTTCCCTGACCAGATTTATTTTCTATTTTTTTATTTTTTCATTTTTAAAAGAAGATTTAGATTACATAAATATTGCATAAAAATATAGGAGATTCCCATATACCCTACCCCCTCTCCCTCCCCCACTTTCCCCCATTAACAACATCTTTTCTTAGTGTGGTACATTTGTTAAAATTGGTGAACACATATTGAAGCATTGCTACTAACCATGGTCTATAGTTTGCATTATAGTATACACTTTACACCGCACAATTTTTTTTTTTATTACATATCCCCCCCTTTCTGCTTGTTCTTGCTGTGTTCATTCTTGCGTTCTTCCGTGGCTACTTGTCCCCCCACCTCGGTGCGGCAACCCGCTGAGTCAGCTTACCATGCGGCGGCCTGCCTGCTTGCGGGGGCTGCCCTGCCCGCGACGGCTTGCCTTCTCAAGGCGGTCTGCCCGCTTGAGGAGGCCCTGGGAACCGAACCCAGGGCCTCTGTGGTAAACCAGCGCCCTACCAACTGGGCTACAGCCGGCCCCAACACCGCACAATTTATACACCAAAGATTTAAAAACAGATGGTAAAATGTTAAAATTTTAGCTTGTGAAATTTCTTTTCAAGGTATTTTCAATAATCTACATCAATGGTGTCCAAAAGAATTTTCTGCAATCACAGAAATATTCTGTATCTGTGCTGTTCAATATGGTTGTCACTGGCCTCATATGACTGTTGAGTGCTTAAAGTATGCCTAGTGTGACTGAAGAACTACATTTTTAATTTTAGATTTAATTAATTTAAAATAGAAAAAACCACACGTGGCTAGTAGCTTATCATATTGTACAGTGCAAGTCTACATAATTAAATTTTCAATAGGAAGCTACAAATTCTTTGAAAATACATAAATGAAAATAATGCCATTTAGTTTAGGTTTTAATTTACTTTGACTTAAATAGATACGTGTCCTATATTACTTTAGGAAGGAAACTTTAGAAGAAAGTAAATGTTTATAAATCAAGCTAGTAGAACATTGTCATTTGTAAACTGAGGATTCCTTATGTCGATTACATCTTTGCTAACAAAATTCAAAGAGCAGCTTTAATTTAGATTTCTTATTTAAATTTGTATCTGCCAGGAGGGTGCTGTAGAATATGGTTTTGGAAATAAATTTTCCAGGAAATACTTTTATTAATGAGTGATTCTTTTCTTCCTATATTATGTCGTATTTTTGAATTCCCTTAAGACTCAACATTTTATTGGTACTTATAGTGATACAAAATAATGCACATGTTGACCAAAAATGCTTGAAAAATAATTGAGATTTTTAAAAAAATTCAGCCACATAAAAACCCAGAAAACTGAAGATCTTTGTCCTGTAATAGTTGACAATTGCTGTATGCTAAACTATTCAGAACCAGCAACAGATACCCAGCATCAAATTATAGGTAATATAAGTTGTAGATTGGCTGCGCAAAAAACCAAAATGCTCAATTAGAATGTACATTAGAATCTTCATTACAAGGGAATTTAAAGGTTATCCTGTTCATTAAACATTAGAATGCACTTACAAAAACATAAAATTAATTTCATTATCATCTGTAGTATAAAATAGTGAAGTAGCACTACTAGATAAAAATAGACTATATGGAAAATGGATTAAAAATAACTGGATTAAATGATATTCACTTGTATATTTTCAAAGATCTTGCCTATTTTTCCACTTTCTATATTATTTTTCTGATTATATTTGAGTTTAACACGTTTAATTAGGAATAAAACTTTAACATCTAGATATTTCAAAAAATTTGTTGTTGTTGTTGACCTAATAAGCAAATATTTTGTAAAGAATCCATTTATATTTCTTGCAAACAATATTATTTTATTTTTTTCAGATATGGATTTTCAAATATGCGCTATATTGCTTCACTAATTAGTGGTGTTGGTATTTTCATGATGGGTGCAGGACTATCTTGGTACCACGGAATCATGGGATTGCTTAATCCTCAGCCTATAGACTCTCTCTTATGGGTAACACTTTTTTGTTCTCAATATTGAAATAATATGAAATAAGGGTTTAAGTACAGTAGAATGCCTTTTGTGATATTGGTGTTAAAGAATGAGACTAACATATATCTTCTTTATATATATATATATATTTTTTAAAGATACTTAGATTACATAAATATTACAGAAAAAATATAGGGTATTCCCATATGCCCTGCTCCCCACACCTCCCACGTTTTCCCACATTAACAACATCCTTCATAGTGTGGTGCCTTCATTGCAATTGATGAACAAATTTTGGAGCATTGCCACTAAGCATGGATTATAGTTTACATTGTAGTTTACACTCTCTCCCACACAATTCTATAGATTATGGCAAGGTATATAATGACC
Source organism: Chaetophractus vellerosus (assembly GCA_004027955.1). Lineage (NCBI taxonomy): Eukaryota > Metazoa > Chordata > Mammalia > Cingulata > Chlamyphoridae > Chaetophractus > Chaetophractus vellerosus. Next base: position 1,433 of record PVKH010034895.1, on the reverse strand, counting down.
TATATCTGTTGTTGCAATGTCATTCCAGACAATTCCCAAGTCCCGAAAAATGCCCCCATATTACACCTGTTTTTCCCTCCCACTGCCCTCAGAACCTCCAGTGGCCACAGCCTCCACATCAATGATATGATTTCTTCTATTGGTAGAATCACAATAAGTCTAGAGTAGAATACCAGTAAGTCTACTTTAGTCTATAGTTCATTCCCTAGCCCTGAAGATTTTGGGATGGTGATGCCCACTCTACCTCTAATTGAGATGGGCTTTGATCCCATATGGCCAGTGGATGGGACTCTCTTTTTTAAAGTTGTAGACTCTCTCGTTTCCTTGGTATGGTGGTTGTCCATCATCTCCTCCTTGTTAGTTGTCCTGGGTGAGTCCAGTGAACTGGAGAGTAGGTGTTGCAACTCTGTTGAGATTCAGGGCCCAGCTGGCACATGGACCACCCAAAGACTTAAGTTTCTTGAACGTACACTTACCAACTCTAGGTTCAAATAGAAGGGACAGGAGAGCCTTGTGTAGGGAAATCACAACTGAGTCCAACTCTGTCACGTTGGGGAGCATAAATTCCAAAGTAGTAGGGCCCACTGGCAAGGCGCCAAACTCCTGAGCTGTCTGCACTGACTATAGTGTCTGGATGTCTCCAGAGCCCTCAGGAGCCCTGCTGTTTGGGGTAGTATCCATGTTGGCTGTCAATGAGATCTTGCTGAGAAGTGCATAAGTATAACCTCTGGAATGACCTCCCGGCTAACTTTGAAGCCTCTTAGCCATAAAAACTCATTTGTCTTTACCTTTTTCCCCTTTTGGTCAAGGTCTTTTTCCAGTTGCTCGTTGGTGCTTGGTAGTATTCCCTTGGTGCCAGGGTGGCTCATTCCTGGGAGTCATATCCCACACTGGGAGGAAATTACTGCATTTATATGCAGAGTTTGGCTTAGAGAGAGGCCACATTTGAGCAACAAGTAGGCTCTCGGAGCTAACTCTTAGGCATTCTATAATACTAGGCTAAGTTTCAGTTTCAAGAATAAGGGTTCATAAGCACAGTCATCAATATCAAGGTCCTGCACATATCTTCTTGACTAATTATGTAATAATATAGAGTTATATATTTGTAGTTGTGTTTTTTTAGAAGATGACTGGATATAACCTCTAATCCATATGATTCAATGATGTTGAACAAGAGGAAGTCTATAGATGCATTTATTAAGCTTTGCCTCCCTGGATAAAATCTTGGGCAAGATCCTTAATTTCTCCAGTTACTGATGAAGAACAGAAAACCCTCTATTCACTTTTAGACCCAGGAATAGTCTTGTATCAGTAATTAAAGTGTCCAGGCCCAGGTAATAGTCATAACTGCAGTTTTCATTTTTTTGGCTGTTCAAGCAAATACCATGCAATGGGGTCACTTAAACAATGTGAATTTATTAGCTCACGATTTT
>PVKH010034894.1:0-11802 GCA_004027955.1 Chaetophractus vellerosus | reverse complement strand
TCTATGTGGGTGTGCTTCCTAACTTCACAGCACAGATGCTGCCACCACCGAACCCCGCTTCCATCTCTTTCCTGACTGCAAATTCTGGAAGGGCTCATCCTTGCACATTAAGACTAGCTTAGTAAATTACCTTACTAATAATATCTACCTTTTATTGATGCATCCCAGGCATTGGGCTTAATATTTTACAAATATTATCTTCCTTAATCCTCACACAATCCTAGGAGATATCATTATTCTTATTTTCCAGAGGAGAAAAATTGAAGCTTACAGTTTTAGAAATTGCTTAAATCACAAGGTTATAAGTGGTAGAGCCTGGACTGAAATCCAGGGATGTCAGGCTCTAAAGCTCAAATTCTTTTTGATTAAGTTTTATTGAATATTATAATGGGAAAAAGTTCCTTTCTTGTGTAGAGCAGTCTATCCTTCATGTTTCCTCAATCATACTTTTCTTGCATTTTATTTAAAAGCAACAATATACGTGCATGTCCCTCACTCCCAACCTTTCCTCTAGGCACAATAACCACAGAAAGAAGCATTAAGGGCCAGAACACAAAATTCTTAACCATTAGCCAGTCAGGAGGCTGGCAAGCTGGCATCCTTTTTTCAACACTGTTTCCAGGTTCTAGTAATACCGGGAAAACTTCCAGGGACTGATGATCATTTCAGGGGACACTATCATTAAAAATGTAAAAAAACAGAGCTACCAAATTTCTAGGAATCCAGATACATCAAAATACAGAGTTCTTAGTACTCTTACCGTCCACAGGTCCCATGGCAATGTCTAAAAACAAGCAAACAAAAATACTGTTAGCACACAAAACCCGAGCACATAAAAAATGCTGAAGTGATTAAAAACTCTTGAAATAAAGTCATAAGCACTTTCTGAACATTTAGTACAGCACTGTTAACAATAGTACTTTTCTGATGGCGGAAATATTCCTTATAACCTCTGCTGTCCAAAATGGTAGCCACAAGCCACATGTGGCTACTGAGCACCTGAAATGTGAACGGTGTGACTGAAGAAATAACTTTTTAATTTGTTAGTTTTACTTAATGTAAATTGAAATAGCCATAGGTAGCTCATGGCTGCCATATTGGACAGTGCAGGTGTAGTCAATCTGCCTTTCTTGATAGAGGTAGATAACTATATTTTGGAACACAATGAATAAATGGGGTTACCCTAACACATTCACACACACACACCATTAAAATGAAGTCAAGAAGCTGACCAGACATTAGCGGTTACCACATCTTCTTTGAAAAAATGCAGATCCTAACCACTGTCAATGCTATTTCCTCTACCATCACATTCAAGAGGACCATGAGGATATGGTAAGACAAGTTTGATGGTAAGTGGACCCCAGAAAAGTACTTCTTCAATATGTCAAAACAGATAATAATACAGCTCAATTAAATGACAAACATGAAAATTAACAGGGTGGCCCTAAGACGTATGGGTAAATAACACTTACTTCTGATATTTCAATCATGGCACTTATTGATCCTGGGGAATAAATCCAGATGGTTCAAATTGCTTCTACTCTGTGTGTGGGGAGTAGTGAGGACCTCTCTTTCTAATTTGATTTGTGTTTGAGAATTACTGCTAAAGCTACATCCTTTTTGCCCGTGTTTGTGGCTAGAAATGATTCACGTGTATATACTCGTTTTGAATCACTAAATGTGAACAGCAAACCAGAGAACCTAGCACTCTTATCTTAAAGACACGACTATTACAACGGTTTTGAGATGAGATTACAAATTTTCTCTTATTTGGATTCTGTCGGAGAGAATGTGGGTTGTGCGGCTCTGACTCAGGTCCACCCACACGGTCTCCGCCAGCTTTAACTGTACCACACAGTCTGCCCTGCGTCTCTCGTCAGCCATGGTTGGTCTCTTGGTGAGCGCCTACTTGTAGGAATGACTAAGGCAGGGGCGTAGAACAGCTGCACTGAAAGTCACACATTTTCGTACATGGATTTCCTCAGCCTCTAATACGCATTTCCTCATCACATAGATGGTTTATGTTTTCTTGCTTCTCGGCCCTTTAAGAAACACAGATCGTAAAAGCTTCTACACATCTCTGCACAACGCAGATAGCATCAATATTTTTTGCCAGAGCAAGGCCACGGTGTGAACCATCATGTTTCTTAAGCCTCGGGATCACGAAAGGATGAATGAGCTTTTGCGGACCCGGTGTGGAGATCACGAGGTGAGGTATGCTGCTAGCAGCAAGAATGTCAGTTTAAAGCATGGGGTCAGGTAATGGGTAAGGGAGATGATTCTGAGTGAAGGGAGAGAAGGCTGGCAGAGTCTAAGAGCACCGTGCTTTTAGTCAAATCAGCCCAAGACTTTTCTCAGCAAAAGTGGAGAGATGTGATCAGAGCTGGATCACAGGGTGACTCTGCAGCCAGGTGGCTCAACTACAGCCCCTGGGAAGCCAGAGCAGTTTATTTTCTTTTCCTGAGGAAACAAGCATTGGCACATGTGGCTTTCCTTAATGCAGTAACTCACATTCTTCAAAATTGAGACTATTTAAAATTTAATCAATGTTACTTTGTAAAATTATGAAATAATCCCTTAGCCTTAATTTCACACAAAGTTCCTTAGTTTATGGCTCAACATAATCATGCATTGATATTAAAGAGGGTCTCTCTTGATTCAAACTTAGAGACACAGATGCTACTGAATCTCACTCAAAGATCTTTAAAGCATCCACCATGGAAACTTTCCTTCTGTCACTACAGGAATGAACTATAGAGAGTAAGGCAGAAGAAGTCCCATGAGCAAGTTCTGACAAGGAACTGATTGATATACGTATCCGTTTTCTATTTTTCTTGGCAACCAAGACAGGCATCTCAAACTTGTTGATAATTATTACTTTGGAGTTTCCTAAAGTATGTTTCAGAGAACACTAGTACAACAAATGTTAAGATAAGTAATAAAACAGGTTTCTGCAGTCAAATTTGGGAAACTAAATCTAACTGGCTTTTTTTGTACTATAGGTCTTCTCAGAGACTTTAATATTCTAATACACATTGTTACTCTACTGGAAGGGAGTTAACAGAGAGAGCTTACTGAAAATTTTATCTAAAAATGTTCATTTTTTTGCAAATCACCTTTAAGGCTAGTGTCCCATCTGCTTAATTTCCTGATTTAGTGACATCCTATTTTACAACAAGGAGGGATTTAGAAATCCAATCACAATCTGGAACAATGCATGAACTAGAAAGAAGCCTTCATTCATTCATTCATTCATTCTTTCTTTATTTATTTATTCATTCATTCATTCATTCATTTATTTATTCATTCATTTATTCATTTATTTATTTATTTTTGAGGTACTGGGGCCAGGGGTTGAACCCTGGACCTTGTATGTGGGAAACTGCCACTCAACCACTGAGCCACATCAGCAGCCCTGAGTTGGTTTTTGCATTTGGTTTGCTTGTTGTTTGTTTTTGTTTAGGAGGCACCGGGAACCAAACCTGGGACCTCCCATGTAGGAAGCAGGCATTCAACCATTTGAGCCACATTCACTCCCCAGCCTTATTTACTGAGGTTCATAATGAAACTGTCTGCTCCTCCATGGTTCACTGGAAGGTATTAAGAAGCCTGGGTTTCAAACCCTAAATTGTTTTTTTTTTCTTAAGCTAAGTTTTACAATATCCCTTAATTCAATTTGAAGTATATTACTAGATCTTTGGATTTGCCCCCAACATGTTCAAAATCCTGATATAAATGATCTCTTGTTTAGTGACAATTTTGAGTTAACTTCCTTCCACTGGTGTGAACCATTGTAAAGTAACTACACTACAGAGGAATCACCCACAAGTCATTGCAGCCCCTCCCCCTGCCCCAGGACTCCTCTAACAGGGAATGCTATGGCAATAACTACTGGAATGGAAGAAATGTTGAGAGAGAGGAAGTGATGAGCAAGGATAAGCTTGGGTAAGTGATGCCAACTAGGTATCAACCAACAATCAGGATAAAAAAGGGAAAGTGCTACAATATAGAGCAGGGGTTCTTAACCTTTTTTGTTCTACCCACCCCTTTGCCAGTCACATGAAAACCACAGACCCCTTACCAAGTACACTATAATCTGTATTATTTAATAAATATATCACACCTGCACCAACACATCTCCACAAGAATCACATTTTGAATTTCAATTCAAGCTCACAGACCCCTGGTTAAGAACCCCAGATATAGAGGATGAAGACAACATCGTCAAGCTCAGAACTATCAAGACTAAAAAACAGTTCTCTCAAGGCATAATCTCATGGCTATTTCAAACATGCCTTAATCTACAAAGTATGAGGAATAAAAGCAGAGGAAACTGTAAGAAGCTGAACTCCAAAGCCAGGAGAAAGAGCTTTATTTAGGGGAGTCAAAAAATGTATCATCCTAAGCTGGACACCTCTGAGCATGAAAGGGTCACTATTTAAATTACTCCAGAACAGAAGATTCCCTGGGCAAATCAGGACATATGGCTATCCAAGCTCTATGGGAAGAGAAAGCTAATGGTATGAGGGAGGTTTAGAATAATTGATGTTGCTAAAGTCCTTTTTCCACCCCTGTTAGACATACCTGTCAACCAAGAAGTAAAGTAGGTAATAGTCATCTGAAAGGGAGAGGAGTCACTGAAAATTGCATGAGTTAACTTACTGAGCTTAGAAAGGTTTATGAAACCTCATCCCTAAAGACCCAAAAGGAGCACCTGATACCTGAGACATGGGTGAGTGGGCCACTCCTGCAGGACCCACTGATGCAACGTCGGGTTTGAAAGGGTCAAAGTCCAGATCCAGCAAAGTCTCCTCTTTCTTCACCTCAGGGACCTCATTCTGTTAAAATATAGAAATAACAAAAACAAAAACAAAAAACACATACATTAGCTTGAGTCTGATAAAAGCTCATGACATAACCCGTGTGCAATTCTTCCATTATCATTCGATATCCCTCAAACACCCATGATAGTTAGCCATTTAGGTGGCACATTCATATGCTTTAAAAATCACTTAGCTAAATGTGGTGAGAGAGGAAACCAAGGAGCTCTGGTCAAGCACAGCTAAGTTGCCTGAGGCATGTCCCAGACTCCAGTTCCTTGGTCCAGCTCCAAGTCCAGCCAACAAAGAGAATGTCTGCGATATCTTCTAATGCCATCAAGGTCCAAGGAATCTCCTTCTTTGTTAGCTCAGGGAGCTCAGATGACCAGATAGATAAAATAGGCTAAGACTTGGACTCATTACAGTAACCCACTGCTGTGATGTTCCTCTGTGAAACTGAAAATAAAAGGAGATGGGATCATTGTCTACTGTTGACCTGTTCTTTCCACGTGTCCCTTTCCCTCAGTGGTAACCTATGCTTGATTTAGTTGTCATATTATCCATTCTTTGGCCAAAATACTGTTCATCTGGCCTCTGTATGTGGGGGGGGGGGTGGGCACACATGCAAGCATGTATGAGAGAAGGAGGGAGAATGGGATGGAGAGTGGGAGCAAAAGGGAGAGAGAAAGCCATATCTACCGACATTTGCTGCCAAATGAGTTCCCTTAACATTATTTTATTATAAAAAATATAAGCCCAAGAAGACATAGAATGAAAGCCCTGCTAAAATAATAACAAAAAACTACAATACTGAATATTAGCAATCATTCTTTTGTTTTGGTACCATGATATAAGTAAACAAGCTTGAAACTGGCCTAATTCAGGCTCAGTTACCAAATAAGGGGCAGACTGAAACAAGGTCTCCAAAAACTATACCACAGTGAAGAGAACTGGGGTCATTTTTCATACAACTCAAGTTGCATGTGTTTGGTATTTGACATAAATTTCATTTTGACCATCTGTTGTCTTGAAATTATAAGGTCTCACTAATGGATAAAATATAACATAAGAATGAAAAGTTAAGAGAAAGACTTTAGAGAACAGGAGTAATTCTAATTAATATTGGTATTAGACATGAAGATTACAAAAGAACTAGAAATGTATGAAAAGCTTGGGGGCATAACAGGTATTACTTTTTCAGTATCTCCACACTCACTGCAGAAGAAAAGCTGCTTCTGTATCATGTTCACAGACTTGAGTTTTCTATTTTGCAGCACAATTACTCCATATATATATATGGAAAGTGTGTGTGTGTATATATATATATATACACACACACACACACACACATATTTAAATATGTATATATATTTAACTTTCCCAAGGAAAGTGATTTTCTAAAATTATTTCTTTCTTTAACAATTAACCCCTACAATCAGAAAACTTGTATCAACTCCCTTGGCCTCTATTCAAAATTGGCACAAGATTTGTTTTTCACCATTTTTTATTGATACAAATTATATTTTTAAAATTTATTAAATACTCTACACCCAAATACAGTGGGATATACATTCTTCTCGAGTGCACATGGATCATTCTCTAAGATAGATCACATGCTATGCCTCAGAACAACTCTCAGCAAATTCAGAATGATTGAAATTATACAAAGTAATTTCTCTGACCACAATAGAATGAAGCTGGAAACCAGTAAAAGGCAGAGAACCAAATTAGGCACAGACATAACAAAATTAAACAACATACTCTTGACAATCAGTGGGTCAAGGAGGATATTGCAAAAGAAATCAGTAACTACCTTGAAACAAATAAAAATGATAACACAATGTATCAAAACCTATGGATGGGCTTCCTGGTGCCTACCATAGGCTGTGCTCTTGCACTGACTGTATAGAAAAAGGAGGCAGAGGGAGCCTAGCCCATACACACCTCAGCCCAGGCCTTGTGCCTGGTCTGAATTGTGAATGGGGGGACATGCATAAAGAAAAATAAAACCTATGGGATGCAGCAAAAGCAGTGCTGAGAGGGAAATGTATAGCCATATTTGCCTATATTAAAAAGAACATAGAGCTAAAATCAAAGATCTAACTGCACACCTGGAGGAATTAGAAAAAGAACAACAAACCAATCCCAAAGCAAGTAAAAAGAAAGAAATAATGAAGAATAGAGAAGAGCTGAATGAAATTGAAAATAAGAAAACACCAGAAAAAAAATAACAAAACCAAAAGCTGGTTCTTTGAGAAGGTTAACAAAATTGGCAAACCCTTAACCAAAGGGAAAAAAAGAGAAGATTCACATACATAAAATAAGAAACAAGAAAGGGGATATCACCACTGATCCAACAGAAATAAAGAGTATCATAAGAGGACACTTTGAGAACTTGTATGCCAACAAGATGGATAACTTAAATGAAAAAGACAAATTTCCAGAAACATACAAGCAGCCTGCATTGAGGAAAGAAGAAACTGATGGACTCAACAGACCAATCATGAGTAACAAAATTGAATTAGACATCAAAAACCTCCCAATTAAGAAATGCCTAGGACCAGATGGCTTCACAGGTGAATTCTACCAATCATTCCAGAAAGAACTAACACTAATCCTGCTTAAACTCTTCCAAAATATAGAAGTGGAAGGAACATTGCCTAACTCATTCTATGACGCCAACCTCACCCTAATATATAAACATATAATATATAATATATAAAGCCACATAAAGATGTCACAAGAAAAGAAAACTACTGACAATCTCTCTAATGAAGCTGGATGCTAAAATCCTCAACAAAATACTTGCTAATAGTATTCAACAACACATCAAATGAATTATATACCATGGCCAAGTAGGTTTCATCCTTAGTATTCAAGGATGGTTCAACATAAGTAAATTAATCAATGTAATACATCACACTAACAAATCGAAAGAAAAAAATCACAAGATCACCTCTATTGATGCAGAAAAAGCATTTGACAAAATACAGCACTCTTTCTTGATTGAAAAAAATATTCCAAAAGATTAGAAGGAAACTTCCTCAACATAATAAAGGGTATATATGAAAAACCCACAGCTAAAATCATATTCAATGGTGAAACGCTAAAGACTTTCCCCCTAAGATCTGGAACAAGACAAGGATGCCCACTGTCACTGCTCTTATTTAACAATGTATTAGAAGTACTTGCTTGAGCACTTAGGCAAGAAAAAGATATAAAACTCATCCAAATTGGAAAGAAAGAAGTAAAAATTTCACTATTTGCAGATGACATGACCCTACACATAGAAAGCCCTGAGAAATCTACAACAAAGCTTTTAGAGCTGATAAATGAGTTCAGTAAAGTGGCAGGATATGAGATCAATATGCAAAAATCAGTAGCATTTCTGTACACCAATAATGAACAATCTGAGGAGGCAATCAAGAAAAAAAATCCATTTACAATAACAACTAAAAGAATCAAATACCTAGGAATAAACTTAACTGAAGATGTAAAGAACTTGTACACAGAAAACGAGATTGTTAAATGAAGTCAATGAACACCAAAATAAAAGGAAGACTATTCCATGTTAGTGGATTGGAAAACAAAACATCATTAAGATGTCTGTCCTACCCAAATTAATTTACTGATTTAACACAATTCTAATAAAAATTACAACAGCATTTTTTACTGAATTGGAAAGGCCAATTATGAAATTTATTTGGAAGGGCACAGTGCCCCCAAATAGTCATGGACATATTGAAAAAGAAAAATGAAATTGGAGGAATCACACTGTAGCCATTGGGCAGTTTGATGTAATTATGAATTCCAAAAAATAGATATTGGATTACGCTTGTAAACTGGTCTATTAATCTGGGCATGATTAAGTTATGATTAGGGCGTTGACTGGGCCACGTCAGTAGGGTATTCAGCCCCACCCCTTGGTGGGTGGGGTCTTGAAGATAAAAGACCCGGCAAAGGACAGTGTTGAAGCAGTTCTGATGTTGGAATTTTGATATTGGAGCCAGGGAGGCGAGCAGATGGAGAAGCTTGCTCGTGAGGAAGGAGAGAAGGCCCCGGGATAGAGATAAGCCATTTGCCTGAGAGTTCACAGCTGGCCTTGTGGAGAGAAGCAAAGCCTAGAGAGTCTCATAGTCTACAGCTGACCTTGTGGAGGAAACAGAGGAGAGAAACCCAAGAAGACTGAACACTGGCAAATATCAGCAGCTGTCTTGCTCCAACACATGGCAATGGACTTTGGTGAGGGAAGAAACTTATGTTTTATGGCCTGGTAACTGTGGACTTCTACCCCAAATAAATACCCTTTATAAAGACCAACCCATTTTTGGTATTTTGCATCAGCACCCCTTTGGCTGGCTAATACACACACTATCTTACTTTAAAACACACTACAAAACTACAGTAAACTAAACTGCATGGTATGCAAATATTCTTGCTGTCCTGAATTTGAGATAATCAGGGAGGCTAAACATTCGCTATATTAGAAACCATGGATATGTCCCCAGACCTAGTTTTTCTCCCTAGGTATGGTTTTTAGAATGCTGGTGACAAACTAAACCTGATTTAATATATGACTATCCTATATGAGAAATGACTGTAACTCTAGGTATCTTTGATCAACCTTAAGAAATACAGCAGGGGACAGATACGACTCAAATGGTTGGGTGTCCATCTCCTATATGGAGGGACCTGAGTTCGATCCCCGGGACCTCCCAGTAAAAAGAAAAAAAAGAAAAATATAGAAGGCACGCAGGCCGCCATGCCCTGTGCACAGGTGCCCCACGAGCAGGTGAGCCCCCCAGGCCCTGTGCGCAGGTGTACCACCAGGCCCCGTGCATAGGTGCACCCCCAGGCCCTGCGAGTGGGTGCACTGTCAGGCTCTGTGAGCCACACAGCAAGATGATGACATAACAGGAGAGTGACACAAGGAAGAGCCAAGACGAGGCACACCAAAAACCAGGAACTAAGGTGGCGCAGGCGGTAGGACGCCTCTCTCCCCCCATCGGAGGTTGCGAGGATCAAATCCCAGTGAAGACAAGAGGAGAAGGATGAGAAGAGAGGGCAGGATACAGACACAGAGAGTTGTCTAGCGAATGGACACAAAAACACCAAAAACGGTGGGGGGGGGGGATAAAAATGGATAAAAGTGAATACATAAACAACCCCTTAAAAAATAAAAGTATCAGGGAGTAAGATACAGACTATAGTTAGTAGTAATACTTTGATGATGCTCTTTCATAATTTGTTAACAAACATTACACAACAATGCAAAGTATTTGTGGTGGCATGATGTGTGGGAGCCCTGTATGATGTTATGTATGTTTGTTTTGTAAGTCCAAAATATTTACTGAATACTTATTGGTTATGTATGTTCATATATCAATGATATACTTTAACAAATTGTTTAAAAAAAGATAACTAAAAAAATGGTAATGGGAGTGGATGTGGCTCAAGCGAGTGAGCGCCGCCTTCCACGTGGGAGGTCCTGGGTTTGGCTCCCGGTGCCTCCTGAAAAAAAGTAAATAACAACAAGCAAAATCAAACAAACTCAGGGAAGCCAATGTGGCTCAGTGGTTGAATGCCAGCTTCTCACATACAAGATCCCAGGTTCAATCCCTGGTCCCTGGTACCTCAAAAAACAACAACAACAACAACAAAAACTGCATGGTAGCAATATAAGGATAGATATACTGGCAAATGGAACAGAACTGAGAGTTCTGATATAGATCCTCACATATATGGTCAACTGATATTCAACAAGGCTACCAAGCCCACTCAATTGGTAGAGAATGGCCTCTTCAACAAATGGTGCTAGGAGAACTGGATATCCATACACAAAAGAATGAGAGAGGATGACCATCTCATGCCCTATACAAAAATTAACTCAAGATGGATCAAATATGTAAGAGCCAAGACCATAAAGCTCCTGGACAATAATGTAGGAAAGCATCTACGAGATCTTGTAGTAGGAAATGGCTTCATAAATTTTATACCCAAAGCATGAGCAATCAAAGAAAAAATAGATAAATGGGACCTACTTAAAATTAAAAACTTGTGCTTCAAAGGAGTTTGTGGAGAAAGTGAAAAGGCAGCCTACTCAATGGGAGAAAATATTTGGTAACCATCTATCCAATAAGGGCCTAATATGCAGTCTATATAAAGAAATCCTACATCTCAAAAATAAAATGACAAACAACCCATTTTTTTTAAATGTTCAAAAGATTTGAATAGATACTTCTCCAAAGAAAAAATACAAATGGCTAAAAAGCACATGAAAAGATGCTCAACATTACTAGCTATTAGGAAAATACAAATCAAAACTACAATAAACATCATCTTACACGTATTAGACTGGCAGCTATTTAAAAAACAGAGGACCACAAATGTTGGAGAGAATGTGGAGGAAAGGGAACACTTATCCACTGCTGGTGGGAACGTAGAATGGTACAGCCATTGTGGAGGACAGTCTGGTTCCTCAGGAAGCTAACTACAGAACTGCCATATAATCCAGCAATCCCACTGCTGGGTATATACCCAGAAGAATTGAAAGCAGGGATACAAACAGATATATGCATACCAATGTTCATAGCAGCATTATTCACTATTGCCAAAAGTTGGAAGCAACCCAAATGTCCATCAGCAGATGAATGGATAAACAAACTGTGGTATATATATATACAATGGAATATTACTCAGCTGAAAGAAAAAATGCAGTATTAACATACGGGATAGCACGGATGAATCTTAAAGACCTTATGTTGAGTGAAGTAAGCCAGTCAATGAAGGACAAATATTACATGACCTCATTGATATGACTTAAGCAAATTGAGCAGACACACAGACCTAGAGTCTGGAAGATAGGTTAACAAGAGACAGAAAGGAAGCTGAGGGTGGTGAGCCAATGCCCTTATAGGAAAAATGTGTGATAAGGTGGAAGGGTGTGGTTGGGCAGTAGATGGGCATGAGAGTGGTGCAG
>PVKH010034893.1:0-11803 GCA_004027955.1 Chaetophractus vellerosus | reverse complement strand
CCCACAAGCGAACATAATTTCTTTCCAGGAGTCTTATTAAAGAATTTGTTAAAAAAAAGGCAAAAAGAAATTAATCTTTCCTTTTTCTTGCTTCTTCCTATTGTTACTTTATTATGGATCAATAAAAAATATGCAAAGAAGTGGATTGGTTTATCTCATATTTCATTTTGAAATTCCTATAGTTCAAGAAAATACTTTGATTTTCCAGGGTACAAAATGATTCTATAGATCTTCTGTTTTCTATTATACCTTTAGTTGTACCAATAAGTTAACATGTGCTTTGGATTTTCGTTTATTTTTTTCTGAAAAGTGCTTATTAATATTTAACTAGTAAAGTATTACCCGGTCAGGTTCAAAAGAATACTCTCTACCCATAATTTTCCTGAGTGGGTTAAAGTAGAGTTGAGGCCAAACGACAACATTCAACTCACTGAATAAGGAGGGATTTAGTTTAACACTAGAATTTGAGCAAACATAATTTGGGGCTTATTTATAGATATGCATTGTTGGTACAAAGCACAAATAAGTAAAGGAAACCACGTATTTTATGTTCCTTTCATTATTAAACTAGAGAAATTGAATAACGTTTTAAATTTAAAGAGAATTATTCTATTTTAAGGGATAAATAATATAAAATCACCTAGTTAATTTTAGTTTTTTAATCATAATTAAGGAGTTTGCATTGCCTAATTTCCCATTGAATTTTCTCAGTGGGTGATGTCTGTCTGGCAAATTACACAATTGCAGTTTTTCAAGGGTGACTCCACATCTACTTTATCTTTGTCCTCCCAGAGCCAGTCAGTGTGTGACACCTAGGTGATACTCAAAAAATAATTGTTGAACTGAATTAACCTAATTTATGGTGGCAAAATCCAGCTCCCTTTTATTTCTTTAACATTTAGTCTACTGCTTGGCATGTAAGAAGTATTCACTCTGATTTTCACATTGAACTGAAAATAAGCAATATCCGAGTTAGTCAGAAATATAGTTTTGATTAACTTTTAGTAGAATACGTTTTAGTCATTTTATTTGAATTCCTTTTTTGAAATGTGCTTTGAGAATTAAAAATGTTGTCTCTGGGGGAACAGATGTGGCTAAAGCAGTTGTGTGCCTGCCTCCCACATGGGAGGTTGTGAGTTGGGTCCCCAGTGCCTCCTAAAGAGCCATGGAAACAAAGCCAAAAGAACAAACCAACTCAAGGGAGGTGATGTGGCTGAGTGGTTGAGTGCCAGCCTCCCACATATGAACTCCTGGGTTCAATTCCCAATCCTGGTACTTGGAAAAAAAAAAAAAGTTGGCTCAGCAACTAGTAATAAACTTTTCAATTGCTGGGAGGTGGGAGTAAGGTATATTTTGCAGTAAAGTTTATTTCTCAGACCAGATATTTTGCAACCAAATGAAAGTTGCAAAAAGCATCATGCAATACTAGTCTGGAATATTTAATTATGCTGTCATTTATAATAATATAGTATATCAGTTCATAACATTGGTTGCTCATAATATAATCTACTCATTTAAAGGGCCAAACTGGCTTAGAATGCAACAAAAGTTAATTATTAACTTTATAAGTCATGCACTATTTTTGTTAAAATGTGATTTGAATTTTTGAGTCAGGAATACATTTTTTTTTTTAAATCAAAAAGACATTTTTACTTCCAAGTATTGGAAAGTTTAACAAACTTGGCTGATTTCTGTTATCTCGAATGTTCAGGCTAGTGGATTTTCTTTTAGAAAGAATTGAACTTGACAGGTACACATTGTACCACTGGAAGAAGTGATTAATCCTTATATTCGTGGATTAGTGAAATGACAATGTGAAAACCTGTCTTAAACACTAAGCTTAGCCACATAAATTTCCCTTCAAACATAAAATAGGGAAAAAGCTATCTTAGAAACCATTACCCTGGTGATACACACACATATAGCATTTTTCTTAAGTCTTTAATTCTATTTCTATTCTAGAATAAAAGAACATTTCTCTCAAGTAAATTTAAATTTTACTTTTATTTTTATGGTTGGAATTGAGTTTCAATAATAAATTTTTAGATAAAACGCATTTAGTAGCATCACTCCAAGCACTTTGGTTAAAATCATTTGTGTTCTAAAGTAGAACAATGTGTCAAGTGTATTTATTCTCACATGAGTTTAAATATTAATAATGCATAAATGTTAGAAAGTAATCATAAGCACTCTGCTCTCATTACATTAAATGAACTAGCCACTTAATTTATATTATATTAAATTATTTTATTATTGTTTTGTATTTTCCTTAAGAACTTATTTCCATGTCAAGACATAACTTAAAATATGCTATGGCAATACAATTTAAATATAAACAGTTAAAATATGGTCATATTGGGACTAAAACAGTTCAACATAGAGAGAAGATAAAGAATTGTGAACTATGCAAATCTGCTAAATAAGCAAGAAAAGTAGTCTGTATAAAAATTGATGTGGACTTTTGTATGATTTTTAAAATAAAATAAAAAGTGAGTGTCTTATAATTTAAATTATAAAGAGGCAAGGTGACCTCTGGGGTAATATGTAGTCTGCAGTGTCTCAAACTTTTCTGGGTTTCATAAAAGAATGGTTTTAGGTTAAATTGCATTAGATCGAACCATGTGAAACTGCAAATTTTGTAGAACAGAATTTGTGAAACATTGGCAGTTTTACATTGTTCACCATAATATTTCAAAACTGTATTTGTTTCATCTCCCTCCTAACCCTGGTTTATTTCTGTATGCAAAGGATATTGCATATACTGAAATAATTTCCAATGGCAATAGCTTAGAAATTTTGCATCACAACAAAATGCACATGACATCCAAATATGGTAGTAACACACCTGGGCACATGGACAATATGATCATCTGTCACTACAAAGAATTGAGTAGAAATTTACAAAGTCATTATATTTTAGATCTGAGGGGATGGTCTAAGTCATTCAAATAATTTACCTTTCAAATAAGAAATATGAGATATGATGAAATTATCTGGCCCATTGAATAGCACACTGCTACTACATCCCAGAGTAGAAATGATATCTCTAAGTTTCCAATCTTCGTGTGGATTTTGAAATGAAATTAACATAATTTGTTATATAGCTTTTGAAGTGGAAAAAAAAATGTAGATGGGGAAAGGAATGCAGTAGCACAAAGTCTATTATAAGAAGTAGTTAAAGAGAAAAAAATGTCCCTGATGAACTCTGGGGCCTAAGAGGTCAATACCACACACTTCAAAGTATGGCAATTCCAGGCAATTTCAGTGAATCGTTGAGATTCAAGAGTCACCCAGTCACCCAGTCAACAGCGCTGGGAGACACAATGCCGAGAGTACTAGACGCAGACTATAAAATTATTTTCTTGATAGTCAGGGAAGATGAAAAGTCAGGAAAATAACTAAGATAAAGTTCTGGGCTTGGGACAGAAACCAAAGTAACTCAAAGGATCGGGCAATTCTGTTTATGTGAAAAGAATCCAGCAGCCAGGATTTGTGGGGTGCGGGGTTCAGAAGTTTGATCTGAATAACTACCATCAGAGAGTCATTGTAAAACACAAAACTCCATTGGATTGAGCAGAGGAGAAATGGACAACTTACTTTTAACCTAGAAGAGAGACAATAGAGGTACTTGTTGTTGAACAGGTGTTATGATTCTCTAGGTTGGTAGCGGGGCTGGTATAGGCCCTAAAAAGTGATTCTTTTTCAAGATGCTTCTAAAGAGCAGGAAAAACAAATGGATAACGAATTCCAAAAATACATAGTATATTGTCCAAACCATATAAGGATGAAAGCCTCTTCTCTCTGATCCCATGATACTTTTATTTTTCCTCCAACATAGCACTTTGTCTCCTGCATTAGATTCAGTTACTTCTTGTTGCCTTCTCCAGAAGGTTATCAATGCCTCAGAGAAGGTGGTAATACTAATATCTTCCACAGCAATTAACCTGTTGCATTACAAATAATAACATCCTGTTACCATATTTGTTAAAATGTGATGCAATACTACACAGTATATTTCTCAACATTATTACATTAAATAAAGCAGTGCTGGAAATGTTTATGGCTTGCGATGAACAGAAGCCCTATGAAAATGAACATTTATTGAACGCATACAATGAGTCCAGCACTGTTCTAAATGCTAAATTTGCAATGGCTAATCCACTCGATCCCTTCAACAATCCTGTGGGCTAAATACAATGCTTATCCTCAATTGTTAGCTGAGGAAAATGAGGCATAGAGGAATCAAGTACATTTCCCGTGGTGGAATAAGTACATAGGCATTTACATTGATAGATAACACGGCACAGCAGTGCTGTCATTTGCAGTGTACACTGCATAGATATTCATCATTAATGCAGACTTATGGACTGTTTGCCATTCAAGTGGTTTTCTATAAAGGTTACAATTTTAAGAAAATATCTAGATCTTATGGTTTTAAATATTTCCAGAAGGAGTTTCCTATAGATTCTATTATGCACTATAATATACAGGGGAAAAGACCAGATATGGAGTGAAAATAACTAAATATGAAATCCTTCAGGGCAGAGACTGGAAATGATTCTCGTGTTTTTCTTTTAAAGAAACGGCCCCAAGGACAAGCATAACGCCTTGGACAAGGGAAGCTTTAAGACCTACTTATTGAACAATTACCTGAATGGATGTCACTTATCAACTCTATGATTTGGGAGTCTGGTGCCCCTGCTACTTGCCAGCCATGTCTTGCTTCCTTGAGGCTTCTCCGTGCTGCTGACAGATCTCCCTCACTGTCTACCTCCTCTTCCTAGCTCCTATTAGGTATGCATGCCTGAGGAAGGATGCACGCCAATCAATGACAAGAGTCGCCATTTTTAAATTTTATCCCAGGCCGGTAGGGATATGAATCTACTATATTCCCAAACCAACAAATGATCAAGTTATTGCAGTCTTAGAAATACTCAATAGAGTAAGAAATTAATATCTCATAGAAGTAATTTTCTTGGTGTCACCTTTATTAATGACAATAATCGCTCAAATAAATACCTGACCACCCTCTGATTAGGTACATTCTAAGAAAAAAAAAAAAGATTTATATCAAGATAATCTATTCTATAGATTTAATAATTGAATATCTTACTAGAGTCAGATGGAAGCAAACTACAAAGTTCTGTACTACATCCTTTCTGTTCAATGTTATTATTTGCTTCCCGAAATGGAAATTGAAATACTTATTTTCATTTTTAGCAACCAATGGTTGCTATAAGGTGATCTGACCCACACAGAACGGGAGGAGGTTAAAATGAATACAGAAGCTAAGGCATAACACAACAGTCAGAGACTAAATTTCCTAAGCCTCTATTTTAGGAGCAAGTCTGGAAAAAAGAATATTAAAATCTATAAGACATTAGCCTCCTGAAACAAATATTTTATGGATCATTAAATTTAGGATTACATTAAATTCTATGGCTAGGTCTTATTTTTTAAACTAAGAGTTAAGTCCTGTCTTCCTTTAGGTGGGGATGTTTCTCAAATGGCTAATAGCCTGGATAACAGTTGCAATTGCTTGGTAAAATCATAAATCATAAGAGCATTATTAGTAAACATTCATATGTAATAAAGATAACATGTATTTTCACTTTAGCTCTTAAACATGCTTTAAGACTCCCATCAAAATTGCTGAAAATTCAGTGAATACCACATGGCATTTTATCCTGGCTTCAGTTTTCTGCCACGTATCTGTGCCTTATAGTCTCTGGGATATAGCCTCCTCTGGTAATGGGGACTTTGAAAGATAATCCCAGTTGCAATACTGTTCCAAAAGTCTGCTCACATTTGACAAGCTTGTCCCTATATAACATATAATTTAGGTTAAGACCTTCACAGGCAACTATTTTTTTTATGGAGGAAGAGTATAAGATAGATTGCAATATCACTTAGTAAAGCTGCCTTAAATTCTTAAAATTTTCAGTTTAAAAGAAAGGAATTAAATACAGATAAATAAATTATCATGTGTGTCTTCTGGATTTACTCCAAAAGTATTATTTATGTACCAAATTAAATGTGTTAGATATTAAATAATAGAAACACATGTAAATAATAACAATCGCAATATATTTTATCACTGCATCTATAGTATTTGACATATATCTTGCATCTGAAACTTTTACTTACATTTCTGTTTGTATTTGATTTGTTTGTAACAGCTTATTTGTTGTTACTTCATGAAATATACAAATCGATGCTATTGCTAATTTGTCACACATACATATTTTGCTGTTTTCTTCACCTATCCTTTTCTCCTCAGTGACATAATCACAATTGTCAATTCCAACATTTGTGAATGACCAATCACAACCACAAAGGTAATATCACCACTATCTAACACACAAATATAACTTTTGGCCATCACTGACTTCAACAAAGTTGAAATACGCTTCCACTTACATGTTGCTGAGTTAATTTATTGCCAACCATTTTACTCTCAACTATGAAAATAAACTGTAATATTTGTGAGTAGGTATTAAATTAGTACGTGAATAAGAGTGAAAGTAGTTCTTTTTTCTATATGAAGCAGATATATTGAAACTCAAATCGCTAATATTGTCAAATTATTAACACAGTAGCTGAGAACTGATGGTCACAATAGACATTTTGTTGTAAACTCTATGGATTAGGGTCTTTAAAATTGAGCTAAATTAGGATCTCAATTTCTTTCACTGAAGTATCATTCTTTTTTTTTTCAGGTGACTTTGTCATCTTAATAGGAATTATTAAAGAAAATATGTGTAACAATTCAAAAAGTGTTTGAACTTGTCAGTTTGGCAGAAATTTGTTTTCCCTCAAAACAATGACTAGAATATTACTTTTAAAATTATTGAAATTTTGGATAACTTAAAAAATACATCAAAGATGAAAACCACAAAAATAAGAATGCTAGATCACACCCAGACATTGTATACGTGTGGAGCAACCAAGTTTGAATGGTTTAGATGTTGAAAATAATTAGATTCTGATGATTTTTCCTATTGGTAGCAAAATATCACTAAGAAAAGGAAATTTATAAGTCAAGCTAAACTTACATTATTATTTGTTAGACAGGTGGCCTAACATATTTCAATGTTTCACCTTTATTTTTCAAAAATTATATAATATAAATATACATTGAGAGGGCCATGTGCACAGTCTTTATATTAATAAGAAAAAGTTGCCTTTGGAATGATAAAATAAAATGTATGCCAGATACTGAGGCATAATCAGAATACATCTGAAAATACTGTAGGTAGCACAAAATAAATGACAAGACATAGCAAATATAGGCATAACAAAGTTTATAAGCTTAAGTAAGCTTAAGTAAATCAAAGTTGAATAATAAATTACTCATTGATTTGTATAATTCCTCAATGAGACATCATAAGACATGAAAATATGTTCTGAAAATTATCTACAAAGAATCATAATATTCACCCAACTGTATTTATACTTCATTATGATTTTTTAAAAAACAGAGTGATTTTTTTCATACAGATAGAGAGGTGGATAAATCTCGTCCCTGTACTTCCTTATACACGAAGGAAAACAATGAAAGTTGAAGATGACACAGAATTTTAAAAGCAAAGGTAAGAATTCTCTATCAAAATGATAATGAGATTTTACCAATACGACTACCAAAGCAAAGCGGAATAGTGATACTGTCAAAAGTTTAGCCACAGAAGAACATGGGCCTGGATTAAATCTGCACCGTCACAGACCTAATGTGAAAATTAAATGAGGAGATGCATAGCTGGTGAGGACTGATGATGTGCCAACTCCGTATTCGCTGCTAACACAACTACAGAAATAATCACGTTCAATGCGTGACATCCACCTGCTGCCTCATCTATTATACCCCAATTCCTGAACGTATTCATGGAAAGATATTCCTTGAAAGTGTTTCATAAATCTCCTTTCAATGAACATCGGTTAAAGAAAATATGAATTTTTAAAACTTCTCTTTTTTCCCTTTTTATAGAAAGTATTTGAGATTGAAAATACAACATCTGTGGCTACTTTTATTAAAACTGTAGGAAAAGAGACATCCTCATTACTTATTAGCAGAAAGCTTAACCAAATTGCATGAAATTATATGGGAAGGAGAACTGGTAAGTTACGAACTTGGTTATCTTGAAGGAGCTATTCCTGAACCCTCCGTGTTCACCAGGCCATCTTCCCTCTAATCCAATACAGATGTGTTTTTGTGTTTTATTTTCATCCTTGTTTTGGGGTACTTTTCTCCCTCTATGCTGAACATTGCCTTGCTGAACTCTTGATGGAGACCCTCTGCAGACTTACAGAGCTCTCTTTGTGCTGTTTTTCTCCTGTTTGGTGCTCTGTCCCATGAACTCAAGCCTCCTTGTTCTCCCTGACTCCTCTGAGTCCCCACCTCTAGGCCCTTTCAACCACAGGCAATAAGCTGAGGCAATCATAGCACTCACTTCTTCTCTTTCTTGTCTCTCAAGAATCACTGTCTTCATTGACTGAGGCCTAATGTCTCAAAAAAGCACTGTTTTGTGTATTTGGTCCAGTTTTTGTTTGAGAGAAGAATATAACGCAGGGCCCTGTTTGATACCAGTAATTGTCCTTACTCCCACCTGAAAGGCAGACAGTCTCATCCAGGGTCTCCTTCCCCACCCTGGAAGCCACCCCTGAGGTCCCTAAGCCTGGCAACTCAGCCCTCCAGGCTGGAGCAAAATTCAGACTTCTGCACCCCCAAGGAGCCCAGCTCCCCCAGTGACAGGGTTGGTTGAGAATAGCGATAGGGGACTCATGAGGTTTCTGCCCATATTATAGAGACGTGGTCAAGGAGGGGTCACTCGCCATCACACCACCCTTCTTATTGTGCATTGTGAAACAAAACAAATCCCACCTCCCTGCCAAGAGCTCCAGGTGATCATGTGAGCCTCTCCCAGCCCTCACTAGAGTCCTGAGTTTTGAGACTTGGGTGGCCTTGGGGCCAGCAGAGAGCTCCAGGGTGTCTCAGGAGCAGCCACCTCTTTCTATCAGGGATGTGTTCATGTAGTACACACTCAAGTCTTATTCGTCATCCTGGATCATTAAGGAGATATTGACACTAACAAATACCTTCACTAGATTTTAACTTATACATGGTCAAATCATTTAATCAAATTAAATTAAATTATATGCCTTTTGGATAAATTTAAAATATGTGTGCAATAAAGGTAAATCATGTCTAAATTCTGAAACATATAGATAATTTCTAACTGAAAAAAATTATTTCAAGAAATAATTTATTTCAAAATTGATGATGATAAATTCTTTCCTCATGAAATACATATGTGGATTCTAAAAATTTTAAGATGAGTAGCCTGTCTTTTCATAATTTTGACTTAAAAGCTAATTCTGAGATCATTTTTGTAACATAGATATACAAAATTTTATATATAATATTTGGAAGTAAATTTTAGAAAAATATATTGAGAATTAATTAAAATAATTTGTATTAATCCCTGGAATATTAATAAATACACCTGTGTATTAAATGGCAAAATATCCTAGATAGTATTACTTTCATTTTTTTTTTTTAAAGATTTATTTATTTTATTACATATCTCCCCTCCCCCCCGCTGCGGCAACGCACCGAGACTGGTCACTGCGCAGGCGTGGCTTTCCCCGCTTGTGGGAGGCTTCTGCTTCCATTCACGGCTGGCTTTCAGTTCGCGGGTGGTTGGCTGCGCTCCATTCGCGGGCGACCTGCCCTGCCTGTGGTGGCTTTTGCCCTGTCCGTGGCAGCTTTTTGCCCTGCCCACAGCGGCTCTGGCCCGCCCATGGCGGCTTGCCATTCTCAAGGCGGTCTGCCTGCTAGGAGAGATCCCCGGGAACCGAACCCGGGGCCTCCCATGTGGTATGCTGGCGCCCTATCCACTGGGCTATCGAGCCGGCCCCGATAGTATTACTTTCAAACCAAATCCCTTTCACTTTGAAATTTTAAGCTTGAATTTGGAAGTTATAAGTATTAGGGGTTGAAACCATTGCCTTCTTTCTAATTATTTCCTTAAAAATATATAAATTAATATAAAATATGTATATGTGTATTGTATATATATACATACATAGTCTGAATGCAATACATCTTTATGTTTTTAACTGTCCTTTTTATTTTTTCCAAATCTTGCTATGATACTAAATATTTGCTTAATTCTCAAGGCTTTCATTATGTGCCTAAAGACTTATACTACCTGATCTTTTGCAAGTAATTTTTCCAATTAAATGAATGTGGCTTGGTCATAGACATTTCCAATATTGAGAGTTTCAGAAATCCCATGACAGAATGTATCCATCCATCTAGCATTTGGCAAGCTACGATTTCCATTTGTTTTTGTTTCCCTTTTGAGACATCCAGGAAATGAGCTTTTTACTTTTAATGAAACAGACTATTTTGTTGGTTGTATGTTAACATTATGTTAATGAAGTGTTTAATTAATATATCCCCAGGGATAAAATGTGGCAATTAGTAGCAACAGTAATGTGTGTGTAAATAGGTATATACATATATGTATATATATTGCTTATATATATATATATATATATATAATCTTTAATGTTATTTGTTGGAATAAAAATTGACTAGCACTCAGGGTCCCAAACCCCTTAGGATATAGCAGCTTTGTACATTGTTCACCATTTTGAAAGCATTTTGACAGATTTTCTAAAACAACTTGCTCGCTTTTCCTTTGATGCCCCTCTTGTTCTCTGAGATGAGCAGTGGTACACACAGACATTGAGCTGAGAATATTTAAGTTCTACTTTTGGAGGGAGGCCATATCTTCTCCCAAAATCATAAGCATAAGAAAAACATTTGTTCATGAAAAGGAAGTAATTTAGCACCTAATACTTTTTTCAAGAGCTTAACCGTTCTTTATTTGACAACATGTGATACAATATATATTTTGAAAAAAGGAATATAGATCACGATTTAGCCACACTATAACTATGCCATGCTCAGTGACCAACCTCCTTGAAATATATTATCTGCCTATCAAGAAAACAGAAGTACATTGGGTAAAGGCAATATATTTCAAATACAAAAGTGAATAGGAAGTAGTGAGGGGTCAAATGTAATATATAAGACATGGAATGAATATTGTTTTGTGTCAATAAATATAAGCCAAATGTACAATATGAGATGACATAAGCTGAAAACAAGAAAACATTTTCAGACCTGTATGTCGATATTTTCTTCAACTATATGAAGCAATGAAATAAAACCCTGAAGATAGATTTATACAAAACTCACTTTAAACATTTAAAAGGCCAAAGGTAATAGTGATGGTTTAAATAATTCCATAAAAGGTAAAAGACTGGCCAAGAGAGTCTACAACACATTCTAAATCCATCACCAATTGATAAATTTTTCTGTCCCCAAATATTTATGAGGTCATAAATACACATACTCTTGGTAAGGAAGGGAGTGTCTATCCAGGGAATAAATCTAAACCTAGGTCTTATATGAAGAAATTTTCGGTGAAAAAAATGTACTGACAGTGGCTTTTAAAAATATACAACCATTGACTGCTATCATTCCGTTAACTTTCTGCTGTAACTGCTCTTTTGATAGATATGTAACAGACTTGAGCCATGAAACATACATTTTATATCAAGCAAAGTAATGTCTATTAGGAATATCCTAGCCATATTTGAAAGCTGCTACTCTAGCAGGGTCAATGAAATACTGGACTATAGCAACTCCATTAAATGATAAGGCCGATGAAGAGGCTTTGCAAATTCCATAGCACCTACCGCTTTCCTCCCATTGAAGAGAATCTACGGCAGA
>PVKH010034890.1:0-11803 GCA_004027955.1 Chaetophractus vellerosus | reverse complement strand
GACCTGCCAAGTCAGCTCACTGGCGCGGCGGCCCGCCTGCTCATGGGGGCTCGCCTTTGCTCGTGGGGGCTTGCCTTTGCCCACGGTGGCGTGCCCCGCCCACGTTGGCTTGCCTTCTCGAGGCAGTCTGCCTGTTCGAGGACGCCCCGGGGACCGAACCTGGGGCCTCCCATGTGGTAAACCGGCATCCTACCAACTGGGCTACAGCCAGCCCCCTTAATTTCTTTTTTTAAATATATTTTTTAAAATTTTAAAGAAGATACTTAGATTAAATAAATGTTACATAGAATATGTAGGGGATTCCCATATGCTCCACTCCCCACAGCCCCCACATTTTCCCACATTGCCAACATCTTTCATTAGTGTGGTACATCCACTGCAATTGATACACATTTTGGAGCATTGCTGCTAAGCATGGATTATAGTTTACATTGTAGTTTACACTCTCTCCCACTAAACTCTGTGGGTTATGACAGGATATATAATGGCCTGTATCTGCTGTAATGTCATTTAGGACGACTGCCAAGTGCCCAAAATGTCCCTGTATTATACCTGTTTTTCCCTCTTCCTACCCCCAGAACCTCCAATGGCCACTGCCTCCACATTAATGATCTTTCTTCCATTGCTAGTCTATAGTTGAATACTAGTAAGTTTACTTTAGTCCATAGTTTGTTCCCCAATCCTGAGGACTCTGTGATGGTGATGCCCACTCCACCTTTAATTTCTTACTTGCCTTATGCATTCATAAACAATATAATTTTTGCCTGTTTTTGAACTTTATATAAATGGAGTCACCATATATACTCTTTTCTATCTTGCTTCTTTTGCTTAACATTGTTTTTAAGATGCATCTTTTATAGTGCATGTGGCTGTAGTTCTTCAATTTTTATTAATTTACGGCACTCCATTACATGAAGATACTTTTGTTTGGCTATCCATTTTTCAGATGATGAACATTTGTGTTGTTTCCAGTTTTTGATAGCTACAAATAAGAATATTCTTGCATAAAAGATCTTGTTATACTGGTGCATGGTTTTCTCTAGGATACTTAGGAGTAGAAATCCCCAGTTCTAGGGTCTATTATCTTCAACTTTATTATACACTTCCAAAGTGTTTGTATCCATTTACTTTCCCACAGCAGTATATTAGAGGTCCTGTTGCTTTACATTCTTGCCAACCCTATGTATTACCAGACCCATACAATGTTACCAATAACATGGGTGTGTAATAGTTTCTTACTGTGATTTTCATTTGGTTTTCCCTGCTGTTGCAGTTTGAAATTATTTTGTAAATCCCCCCAAAAAGAGAAATATTGTTTTAAACTAATCCATTCCAGTGGGTGTAGACCCATTTGACTGGATTATGTCAGTGTGTGTTTGTGGGGGGGTGATTCATGTTGGGATCTCCGTCCTCTTGCTGGTTCCGATATAAAGGGAGAGACAGAATGAAACCTTGGCAGAGCTCAGAGACCATCTTTTTCACCATGTGGCAACATGCCGGGATCAACAGTAGCTGACTTTGGTGAGAAAGCACCTCTGATGGTGCCTTGATTTGGACATTTCACGGCCTTGGAACTGTTGCCGGAACTGATTTCCAGGTTCTTGGTTCCGTTGTAAGAAAATTCAGAGAGGCACCACAGTTATAAGAAAGTGAGAAATGAATTTAGTAAGGAGAAAGTACATACTCAAGGCATGAGTGAGGGCATACTTAAGGAGGAGACATGCCCTCTCCCTACGGGTTTCTGGTTTTATTGGCTGTCACAGAGGATTGGGGTCTTAGCTCACTGGCATAGTTAAGACAAAGTGCGGGAAACTCATTGGGTGGTTTGGTTTCTAGGGATTGCTGTTCGGTGGTAATTGGCTTCTGGCTGCTGTACACGAGCTCTGCTGGGTGCACTGACCGTTGGCGATTGGCCTCTGGCCACTGTCCATGAGCCCTGCTGGTGTTTATTGTACTAGGTATTTATGAAAATAGGTGGATGGTGGTGGGGCCCTTCCTGTTTTTTCCCTTTCTCTGCTGTGTGATAATGTTGCAAGTTGCATTTTGATAATAGAGAGGCTGAGTGGATGTTGCAAGCTGCCTTCTGATAAACTTGTTTGTGTGAGATACTGGGTACTATTGCTACAGTTATCTCTTACCCGGTGGTATTTGTGTAACTCACTGGGTTTTCTGCCCTGCCTCCTTAGGTCCCTATTCTATCCTGCCTCAGAAATGTAAGCTTTTTAAAAAATTTCCTTTTTCTTTTATCTTTAAAAAAGAGTATATGGATTTTTTATTTTTTAAGATTTATTTTATTTTTCTCCCCGCTTGTTGTTTTGTGCTCGCTGTCTGCTCTCTGTGTGTTTTACTGTGTCTGCTTGTCTTCTCTTTAGGTGGCACTGGGAACTGAACCTTATGGAGTGGAGAGAGGCTGCTCAATCTCTTGTGCCACCTCAGCTCCCCGTGTAAGCTTTTACCCCATAAAAATTCCCATTGTAAAAGCCAACAGATTTCTGGTATTTTGCATCGGCAGCCCTTTGGCAAAAACTAAGTCACTTGCCTTCCAATGAAGTTGAGCATCTTTCCATGTTTGTTAGCCATCTGGAATTCCTCTGTGAAGTGCCTGTTCAAGTCTTTCATTAACTTTTCTATTGTGTTGTCTTTTTCTTATTGATTTACAGGAGTCCTTTATATATGTTCCAGATGAGTCCTTTGTCCGTTTATGTCTTGCAAATACTGTTTCCAATTTTGTGACTAACCTTTTCAATCTCTTTTATGGTGTCTTTGAAAAATGAAAGGGTCAGAATGATCTTTAAAAAACATAAAATTCTAACACTTCTCTGCTTAAAATTCACCAATGACTTTCCACTGCACTTAACAACAAAATGCAAACTTCTTAATAAAGTTTAAAAAGCTCCATTTGATCTGACCATTAAGCTATTGTCTAATATGTTCAAATATTTAATTTCTATTTTGTATAGTGTATTTGATTTTCATTGTACAAGCAATCCTTTCTCATTTTACCTAAAGTCAACTTTATAGCAGTTTTTATCATCTTTACCAGCTCTTTTAAATATTTTTCCTCTAAGGGCAATAGATGCAGATGGCCTAGTCACTGGGCAGTTAGCATTATCATTGCATTTCACAATCAACGAGTGCCATCTAGTGGGGAAGCAGAACATTCAGACAGACACATAGGGTAGCAAGATACATTAAAACTAGGTGATGTTACATGTAGTATTTTATTCCTTACACATTCTTTAAGCTAGCTCCTCTGAATTTTACTTATTATGAAATTGGCTTCAGGATAATTAGCTAATTTTCTAAGGCCACATAGCTAAAGTTTGAATGTCGGTCTCTAATAGCCCATCTACTCTAATAGTGCATGCTTGATCTCTGTACAATTTATTTATATGGTATTTTCTTGGAACATCTTCCATTATAAGCACTGGGACTATCTATCTATATAATACTTAAAGATTTTATTTATTTATTTATCCCCCTCTTGCTGCTTGTGCTCGCTGTGTCCATTTGCTTTGTGTTTTTCTGTGTCTGCTTGTCTCCCTTTGTTGCATCATCTTGCTGTGCCAGCTCACCGCGCCGTGTGGGCCAGCTTGCCTTCACCAGGAGTATGATTCCTGGGGCCTCCCATATGGTAAAAAGGAGCCCAACCAATTGAGCCACAGCTGCTTCCCCCATCTGTATTTTCATTAAAAAAAAAAAAAAAATTAAATATTCGTTCCTTAAAAAATACTAATAGTAAAAAAATTATATTTATGATTGCAAAGACTTTAAAATCACATGGTTATACAGCAGTTAAGATCCTTGCTTTTGTGTTAGGTGGTTCATGGGTGTTTATCACATTATGAAACTAACCAAACAAAGAAGGCCATGCATGGGCAATAATGAGTGTGTCAGGACCCAAGGATTATAATCATTTCAATTCTTGGCACCTCAGGTCCAAAGGAATAAAAGGACAACAATGCTTAAAATGTGTGCCAATGTTTGAATGACAAGTAAAATTACTTTTTATGCTTGAAAGAATGGCTTAAGAACTGAAAGCACATGACAGCCAGAGGAACACTCAACTCTTAAACTCTATTCTCAATATTCTGCAACAGGATTTAGAAGACATTACTGGGAAGGCATTTGGGACCTAGCTCCTTGGTTTGGTGAAACAACGGACTTATTTGCATTGAAAGTGACTGAAGTGCTGAGATTTCATTAAGTAATCAACAGACAAAGAATTAACAGGAAATAGCACATTTCATGAAAATAAGAATTGTGGTGAACTGAAATTTCATACCTGCAAGTTTTTAGTGAACTGAAGTTATTTCCTCTTTCACAAAATGTTGGGAGCTGCAACAGAGCTTAGAGGTTCTGTGTGCTCATTTATAGATAAAGTAAATGTAGCTGGGATCTTGCCCAAATGTCACGCTGTTAGCGACCATTTTAAAATACTTTTTAAAAACTCTGTGGGGACCCAGGCCCCCCTAAGTCCTCAGCACATAGCTGCCTGAGTGACCTAGACATAAGTTAAAGGTTAACACCCCTCCCCAGAGGGGAGAGAACGCACAGATGGTATCATAAACTATAATCTTCCCCAAGCAGTAAATGTTCTTGGTAAACGTCCTTCCTATGAGTGTGGTGAAAACATCACCAGATATATGTGTACGGTTCATGTGACCCTAGTAGGAACTCTGTTTCAATCCCTATGGAATGTCCTTGTTCTGAAACCCCTTATATCACCCCTAAATTTCTCACCTCTTTGTGGAACGCTATCTTCATCTCTGAACCACCATCATCAGATTACCAATAAAGTTTATGTCTAACTAAATGCCACATGTGTTCTTTGGTCTTGCAGTCCCACCAACTCGTGCCCTTTAGGAGTTGGGTTGTAACAAACACTTTATAGCATTTTCTTTCTCAAGGAATATGAGGAATTGTTTTCTCTATGTATGTTTGTGGATTTTTTTTACTATCATCCTCTAGATTAGTAGGAAAGTAGTTGGTGTGTGTGTGCGTGTGCGTGTGCGTGTGGTTTGCTTGTCTTAGCTTACACTTTATAGCTAGTAAATGCTGATAATCCAATTTGCTTTTGCATCTCTGTTCTATTTTATAATTCTTTAGGCTTAAGCAATGCCAACACGAGTTTTTTCGTTTCTTTTTTAATAGTTCTCACTAAAAACCCACCAAGGTTCTCAAAAGAATGGCGTAGTAAGGGTCATCCATGGAAACTCTGGGCCCCCAAATAGTAGTTTCCTGTAAGGCAGTCAGTGGTGACCCTCACTTCTCAAACTGCATATCATAACAGCTGTGGAGCCAAGACTTTCATGCACGTAATTTGGAAGTGATCTTTACCCTTCAAAGGAAAAGAGATGCTTGCCTCCAAATATACGTATAAATAAGCACATGCTACAAGTGCTGGAGAGGGTGCAGAGAAACAGGAGCACTCCTTCACTACTGGTGGGAATGTAAAATGGTGCAGATTCTGTGCAGGACAATTTGGCAGTTCTTCAGGAAGCTCAATGTAGAACTGCTGTATGATCCAGCAACATGCTACTAGGAATATACTGAGAAGAACTGAAGGCAAGGACACAAACAGACATTTGCACACTGATGTCCACAGTGGCATTATTCACAATTGCTAAAAGATGGAAGCAACCTAAGTGCCAAGCAACTAATGAATGGATAAACAAAATGTGGTATAAACATAAGATGGACTACTATTCAGCTGTAAGAAGAGAGGAACTTGGGATGCGTAAGACAATGTGGATGTACCTTGAGGATATTATGTTGAGTGAAATAAGCCAGATGCAAGAGGACGAATAATTGTATGGTCTCACTGATATGAACTAAATTCTATGAGTAAAATGAAGTTAAACTATAGAGCATAGATTAGTAGGAGACTGAATGTGAGTTGAGAAGGAGGAGCTGATGCTGAATGTATATAGAATGTTTAATAAGGCTGATTGTAAATATGTGGAAATGGATAAAGTTGATGGTAACACAGTATGATGAGTATAACTATCACTGCTGATTTAGACATGTGAATGTGGTTCAAAGGGATAGTTAAGGGAGGTTAATGTTGATTGAAAGACAGCTGGAGGATAATCTAGGGACTGTATAACAGATTATACATGGTAGATGATTATTGTGGTTCATAATACAAATACAAGAATGTTCTTCTTTTACAAGGTGTTAATAATATGGTGATATTTGGGAAAAATACAATTAACGTAACTTATACACTATAGTTGACATTGTAATATTTTTGTAGCAAAGGCAAAGAAGGTACTCTATCAATGCTAAAGGCAAACAATCTGTGCTCATTTATTCATCTTTCTGAACACTGCAGAAACAAATGGTTTTGTTTTTAGGATTCTAAATAAGATAAATGTACCTGGACAGGATTTTGTTTTTTTGGAGGCACTGGGGGCTGGGGATTGAATGCCGGACCTTGTTATGTGGGAAGCTGGTGCTCAACTACTCCCCCCCCAGACCTGCTTTGGGTTTGTTTTTTTTTGGAGGCACTGGAAACCGAACTCAGAACCTCTCATGTGAGAAGCAGGTGCTCAACTGCTTGAGCCAAATCTGCTCCCCTGGATAGGATTTTTTAAA
The DNA here is from genome assembly GCA_004027955.1 of Chaetophractus vellerosus. Classification (NCBI taxonomy): domain Eukaryota; kingdom Metazoa; phylum Chordata; class Mammalia; order Cingulata; family Chlamyphoridae; genus Chaetophractus; species Chaetophractus vellerosus. The sequence continues at coordinate 5,203 of PVKH010034890.1, read as the reverse complement.
GTAATGCTTCCATAATTTGTTAGACTGCCTATTGTATGTTACTTTATTTTTTGAAGTTGGAATAAAGTTTACTAATTGAAAAAAAAATAAGCACATGCCACAGATTTCTGGAAAAATTCTTTTGAAAATTAATTTTTAATAAAATAATATAGTATTCCTTAGAAATTTGAGACAGTAAATGTCTTTAATTTAAATATAAATTACTTAAAAATTTATAATTTTATAAATGAAATGCCAGTTTTGCTAGTCTTGTTCAAATCACTGTGTGGACCAGAAGAAGCGTATGATTTTTAACACTCCAAAATCTAAATTGATCTTTGACTCCAAAATGTCTGATTAGGTATTCTCTCATTAAAAAAAAAAAAAAACCTGGGAAAAATTTTAGTGAAGTAAGTTCAAGAACACAAAAAATATACTTGGACCTACTGATAAGGTATGAAGACTAATGTGTGCTTCATTTTATATGTTTTTGAACTTTACATAAATAAATAGTATCATACTGTTTGTATTATTCTGCGACTTGCTTTATTCACTCAATACCATTTGTGAGAGTCATCTATCTTAAGTTTAGATCTTACTTTCATCCTGCGTAGAATTCCATTCTATGACTATCTCACAATTTAGTTATCCACTCTCTTGGGTTGTTTCCAGTTTTTTCACTATTACAAATCATGCTGCTATGAACTCTTGTGCATATCTCCTGTTGTACAAGTTTCTCCAGGGTACATAACTATGAGGGGAACTGCATTATTATTACCTTTATTAGATAATGCTAAATTATTTTCTTATGTAATTGTGCCAATTTATGCTCCTAGTACATAAAAGGTTCCACTGTTCCACAAACTTCCCAAATACTTGGGATGAGCAGACTTTCTAATTTTTGTCAACGTAGTGGGTGCATAATGGTATCTCTAAGTGGTTTTAATTAGCTTTTCCCTCATTTCTAAGGAGATGCAGCACCTTTTCAATGGTGTTTTATGTACATATATAGGCAAGTATGTGGAAAAGCAGAACCTTCTATGCACTGAGAGTATAAATATATATATGCACGTTTTAAAAATTTAAATATCCAAGAAGTAAATTACTGAAAGAAAAATAATAAATTAACATTTCAATTAAATTGAACACTAGTCAAAAGATATTAGCAATAGAATCCAAAGACAAGTGTTCTTGATTCTTTGCTGCCTCTGACTCTCCAGGTATGATCTAGATTTTGTACATTTTAAATTTTAATTAATAACCAAAAGTAAGAAATAAATAAAATCTGATTAGGGATATAATTTTCAGAGCCAAGGGAGAAGCCATTTTTCATAGCTTTCCCCATAGGCAGTATAAGTGTAACTTAAAGGTCTATATACTTTTTAGTCTCAATATGAATTTTAGATATAGACACTAATTATAAGCTAGAAAGTATTCACATGATGAGCCAACAGTTATTTCCTAAGTACACACACAGTAGATGCAAAGACATCAAAACGTTGCTAAAAACCACACCGCAGTGAAGTAAGACTTCTGTGAGCCACAGAAGACTGAAGTGCCACATACCTAAGCAGTGCTCATGGACCCTAACAACTTCACAGAGTCCAGGGTCTTCGGAATCCAGGGGTAAAATTCCTAAAAATGACAATGAGAAATTTAAGGAAGAATCCAAATATGAATTCATTCCCAATAAGATGCTGATAAGTATTAGTCTACATTTTGTTCAGTGGACTTCTGAGGAAGATTCTAGTAATTACTAGTGGGGAAGGGAGAAACTGCATAGAAGGGAAGTGGATCATTTATTTGCTCACAGGAACAATGCACCACCTGTACCATCTCTTTTTCTCTCTCTTCTTTTGCCTCTGAGTCACAGTAAAGATAAAAATGTCACTGTAAAGAGCAAGTCACAATCTTGGGGATGCCTGAGTTTCTCGTTCTAATTGTCCTTGACACACAGCTACCTTCCCCACAGTTTGGTTCCACGAGGTACCTCTCAGTATGCTTCCAGTACAATCACACTTTTCCTCTAGGTTAGTCTGATTTTATTTTTAGTCTTGTAAAAAAAGAATCTTGAGGAATACAAAGTGTCACTTACTTCTTGGGTAGAAAAAAAAAGATACAAAGACAGTAATCATCAGTTGTCCTGGAAAATACCTGAGTCAAAGGCAATACTGTAAAAAGCTGATGAAAAGCCTCCCTATAAATCTATTCTTTTTTTGTTGTTGTTGTTTGTTTGTTTGTTTTTTGTTTCGAGGCACTGAGGGCCAGGGAGTGAACCCAGGACTTCGTATGTGGGAAGCCAACACTCAACCACTGAGCCACATCTACTCCCCAGCTACAAATACATTCTTTTTTTTTTTTTTTTCTGTTCAAATACATTCTTAATAGGTTTAAGCATGCAGTAAGGTCAATCGTTTTCTAAATTTATATGAGTATCTTCTACAGAGAAATGATAATTTCAAAGATTACTACTACAGTCATGCACGGTAGGTCTGTGATACAAGTATAAATGTACATATACACTTAGAAAAATAGTACTAATTATGGATTTAACAAAAAAATGAATTAAACGTTTCAAGTAAATGTTTAGTCTTACAAGAGTAGTTAAGGGAGAAGTGCTCTACAATTCAAGTGGGATGTGGAAAAGGAGTGTCTATATAATAGCTAAGGCAGTCAGTAGTCTTTAATAGGTAAGCTGTGACCTTCCTTTACTCTGCAGCCTTCAGTGTGGGCCACAGCCTGCGGACCTGTCAGGAAAAGGCTGTGCCAGGCACAGTAGCAACTATGGTTATCTTTTGTACTATGGTATCTTTCTACAGCCAAATATTGACAAGTTTTAAGTGTTCTGCTACAGGGATCAAGCTCTCAATTCTTCTCATCAATGGATATTTGAGTACAAATTTCAAAAATCAGGAAAATACTTTTGTATGAAGCAAGGCCACAATGAACAATGATAACTGTATAGAAAAAAGGAAGAGAAGACAGTAAACAGATGAGTAAATAAGACTATGAACTACAACTTACCAACTACTTCATCATCTGGTTGAAAGAACGATACCTTGCTTCCAACTAAAGAATGGGGAAAATGAATAATATTATAAAGTCATTAGATGTAATTCTAATTTAACTACCAAAACAAATCAAAAGATCCATGGGTGCATAAAAAGTCACTAAGTCAGAGGAATGGCCAAGAGTCTGTAGGACATTTGATGGTCTCTAAGGATTATAGGATAGAAAACTTGAAATCTGGACTTGGAAAAATCTGGGCTGACCAGATGGAGAAGGGTGTCTCTGTGACTCTGGTGCCTATTTAGCTAACTTTAAGGATGAAGAATTAAGAAAAATAATCCATTCCATAACTCCTACAACGATTACGGTGCTGTCCACCCTTCCCATGGTTAGCCCAATCTTTTATCATTATTTTAGTTGCAGAATCATTCAGATAAGAGTCACCTATAAAATTAATTTCAGACTACGGAAATAAATACCAGCTGGGTGCCAAGAAATCTCTTGGAAGTACACAGATATGATACAGCTATGTTTTCTTTGCACAGGTAGAGAATAAAACCTCTATCATCAGTCAATTCATTTGATTATTTTGGTTCAAATAGTTACAAGAGAAAACGGGAAGAAAAAGAAGCATTGTTGAACGCGTACCTGTGCCCAGCATTTTTTATGTTAATGCGTTTAATCTTCATGACATACCCACGAGGTGGGTAGTATTATTCCTATTTAACAAATGAGGAAACTGAGGTGAGGCTGGGCAGTAAGGTAGAAGCTGAAACATGGAAGTGGCCTCTTTGGCTGGCTCTGCCAGTGAAATGGCCCCAGAACTAAGTTCTTGGTGCTCAGCAACTTCCTCTAAGTACTACTTTCACGGCCTCCTTTTGCTTTTGCTTTTCTTTGGGTCCTTCCTGTGCTATTACTCCCCAATATTTCTGGCTTCTGATGCAGAGTTCTGTTCTCTTTCCCTTTTGGTGCTGATTCTAGTCCTTCTGAGACCACTTTGACCCTTTCTTCCTGGCCTCCTTGAGACTCCTGTTCTCTTAAATGTCCCTTGAATGGTAGTATTCCCAAGGATTTCATGCTATGTTTACATGTCTCCTCCATTTTGACTCTCCCTGGGTGAGCTCATTATATCTTTTTTTTGTTGTTGTTACATATCCCTGCCCCTTTCTGCTTGCTCTTGCTGTGTGTCCATTCTTCTGTGTTCTTCTATGTCTGCCTCTTGTCTCCCCCCGTCTTTGCGGCAACGTGCCGAGTCGGCACTCCACGCAGGCGACTCGCCCCGCTAGTGGGTGGCTCCATTCCGTTTCACGGGCGGCTCCGCTCCGTGTTTTGTGGGCAGCACAGCTCCGTGTTTTTGCGGGCTGCTCGGCTCCGTGATTCGTGGGTGGCAGCTCTGTGTTTCACGGGTGACTTGCCATTGCCCGCTCGGAGAGGTCCCCGGGAACCGAACCCAGGGCCTCCCATGTGGTGTACCAGCGCCCTTATCCACTGGGCTATTCAGCCGGCCCCTCATTATATCTTTTATTTCAAGAATGACCTATATGCTGACAATTCTCAAATATATACATTTCCATCTTGCATCTTTCACTCTTGCCCTTAAACTCATATATAATTGCCTGCTGGATATCTCTGGTGAGATGTCACTTAGGCACCTTGAACTTGACATGTATAAACCTGAACTTAACATCTTCCTCCAAATCTGATACTCTTCCTGTATCATTTGATGGCAACAATTCATATGTCAACCAGAATCCTGGAAATCATTCCTGGTTCTTTCCTGTTTTCTCATCCTCCAGTTCCAATCAATTATTAAGTCCTATTGAATTTACTTCCTCAATATTTCTTGAATCTGTTCCTCCTTTCCATCGCTGCCTAGGTTATAGATTTTATTATCTTTTGCCTGTAGATCTACAACCCAGTCAGTCCTCTTGCCTAGCCTAGTCTGCCTCAAACCAACCCTTAATACGGCCATTTTAATACTCTCCCTGGGCCGGCTCAATAGCCCAGTGGATAGGGCACCGGCATACCACATGGGAGGCCCGGGTTCGGTTCCCGGGGACCTCTCCTAGTGGGCAGACTGCCTTGAGAATGGCAAGCCGCCATGGGCGGGCCAGAGCCGCCGTGGGCAGGGCAAAAAGCTGCCACGGACAGGGCAAAAGCCGCCACGGGCAGGGCAGGTCGCCCGTGAATGGAGCACAGCCAGCCACCCGCGAAC
>PVKH010034889.1:0-11815 GCA_004027955.1 Chaetophractus vellerosus | reverse complement strand
GGGTCCCCACCCCCTTGGTGGGCTGTATAAATGGATACTAAATAAAGAAGGCAGAATAAAAAAGATACACCGAGGAATAGAGAAAGCTCCATAGGCATGGAAGAGGAGAGAACTTGTCAACTTTGATCCTGCAGCCCCAAGGAAGAGAGATGAGCCGTTCACCCTAGAGTTTACAGCTGACTTTGTGAAGAGATCAGAGCAGCTGAGCCCAGAAAGAAACGAGTCCTCCATCCTACAGCTGAGATAGGAAGAAGCTGGTCCTATGGAGCCTTAAGAGGGAAAAGGAAGGCTGAGCCCTCACAGACATGGCCCACCATCTTGCATCAACATGTGGCAACAGATTTCGGTGAGGAAGTACCTCTTATGATACCTTGAGATGGACTCTTTAGGGACTTGTAACTATAAGCTTCTACCCCAAATAAATACCCTTTATAAAAGCCAACAGATTTCTGGTACTTTATATCAGCACCCCTTTGGCTGACTAATACATGGACACATGGTATTATATGTTTGTCAAAGCCTATAAAACTGTGCAGTGCAAAGTGTAAACTGTAATGTAAACTATAGGCCTTGGTTAGTAGCAGTGCTTCAATACTGATTTTCATCAACTGTAAAAAATGTACCACAGTAATGTAAGATGTTACTATTGGGGGAAATGTGGAGTGGGGGAGGGTGAGTGGGGAGTCATATGGGAATCCTCTATACTTCTGCTGCAACTTTTCTGTAATCTAATACTTCTCTAAAAATAAAGCTTATTATTACAAAAAATAATAGGAGGGATATGTGGGAATTCTGTATTTTCTACATGATTTTCCTGTAAATCTACAACTTCTATCCTAAAAGAAAAATTTCCATGATGAACAAAATATCCAAAGTTTAAATAAAAGACAGGCTTAGTAATTAAAAAAAGAATCAGGCTGCAGGCCAGATTTGGCTTGTGGGTCATAAGTTGCCAACTCTTGTCCTAGATCCAAAAAAAGACTCACTACATGTGGAAAACAAAGGTAAATATGACTACAAACACTTCTTCAGAAACCAAGCAAGCCAGTGGTGCAGCATTTTTAACGAGGAGAGAGAGAGAGAAAGAGAAAATCAACCTAGAATAGTGTACCCTGGGAAAATGTATTTTAAAAATGAGGGCAAAACAAAGACTTTTTTGGACAAATAAAACTTGAGATAACTCACTGTCAGCAGATCTGTACTTTAAGAAACACTAAAAACTATTCTTCAGAAGGATGGGAAATGAAAGCAATTTTGATCTATAGAAAATTATGAAGAATGCCAGAAATGGTAAACTTGTGGTACAGGACTTTTTTATTCAATTTTCTTTTTTTAAAATGTTGACTGTTTAAAGCAAAAAGCCCAAATCCAAAGAGGGAAGAATAGCTAGTTCTAAATAGAACATTCTTCTCTGAAAATCCAAGCAGTATTTGAAGTGCTCCTTTGTGTAAGGAAAGATGCAAATGGCAGGAGTCAAGGCATGCACTTACTTCAGGCATAACTACAACACAGCCACCTACCTTCTTCAGCTGGAAAAGCATCCTGGAGTGGTCTCCACCTGTGACCTCGTCAACAAGGCTGTCTGCCATTTTCTTACAATATTTCCCAACATCCTTCACAAACTCCCACAGGCTAGAAAAGAACCATAGGAGAAGACATTCTGAAAAAATGCTATGTGCTCTAAAAATGCCAAGACTTGACTATCAATTTTGGTATTCTTTATGACAGAAGCCTGGGGACTTTGAAATTGGCAAACCATTCTTCTAGAAGAGAGGCTCTTATAAGAACCATGAACCTCCCAGATGGGTGTTTCTCTGTAGAGTGGATCAACAGTCTTCATTAAATTTTCATAGTGGTCCATGACTCAAAAAAGGTTAAAAAGATCACCAGAAAATATTAATTTTATTTTAAAAGGTGAAGAACAATGTATATATATGCATACACAAACATATGCATTATGCTGACTTTTATGTAAGATGACAGAATATAATTGTAGCCACATATTTTGGATTAAAAAGTTCAAGTAAACTATGGAAGGACAAATGATGGTCAGTAGTTACTTATTGGTAAGGGGATATACGGATGGAGATATGGGTGAGTATAAAACTTGCCAATTTCCTTTTTTTTTTAGGAGGTACCAGATATTGAACCTGGTACCTCGTACATATGAAACAGACACTCAACCACTGAGCTACACTCATTCCCCCCCAAAGTACGTTTAGTATCATTTTAATTTTTGGACCATATGAATGTATTAAAAAAAAAAACATAAAGAATGAAAAAAAAAAGGAGACAGGAAATGAAAATCCACTGTCCTAGAAAGACTTTCTCAAGACTTCAAAGTTCTTCACACAAATAAATAAGAATGTCTGCTCATCTAGAGACTAAATCATGATAAAATGAAGTTCTCTAATGGAAATATTTTTATAACAAGTAGTCACAATTGATAATTATGAAACAGCAGTGAATAATCAAAATATTCCTAACATTGTCTAGAAGTAATGTGGGACAGATTATCTGTAGAGGGAGGTATGGATGTGTACACACTGAGAGGAGGTGGTGCTGATATACCATTATGGGCGTGAAAGCACAGGGAGGTGGGGGTGTTTTTAAAATTCTTTATTCTTTTAAACAAATCATTTTTTAAAAGATTTATTTATTTACTTATCTCCCCTCCATTGTTGTTTGTGTTCCTGTGTGCTCTCTGTGTCCTTCCGTTGTGTATTCTCTGTGTCTGCTCATTTTCTCTTTAGGAGGCACTGGGAACTGAACCTGGGACCACCCATGTGGGAGAGAGATGCTCAATCGCTTGAGCCATATCCACCTCCCACAAATCCTTTTTATTGAGATATATAAGTAAGGCATAAAATTCATCCAAAATGTATAATCAATGGTATTTGGTATAATCACATAGTTGTACATTCATTACTTCAATCATTATTAGAGTATTTTCATTATTTCCATAATAGTAATAATAAACAAAGAAAATTCATCTCTCAATATTTCTATGTGAATATATCTCAATAAAATTGCTTAACAAATAAATAAATAATTGTGCAAGAGTATCCAGAAATAGCAACTATGTGCAGCAGGGGAAACAGAGAAAGGACAGAGTGTTGATAGACCCCAATGGGCATGCACGCATTGAAAGGGGGTGCTGATAGACCACTATGGGCATGTACACAGTTGGAGGAGGGGGTATTGATAGATGACTATGGGTGTGCACGCTCTTGGAGGAAGGGGTGCTGATAGATCACTATGGGCATGCATGCACCGAAAGGAGGTGCTGTTAGACAACTATGGTTGTGCAAGCACTGGGAGGAGGGGGTGTTGACAGACCACTATGGGCACGCATACACTGAGAGGGGGTGCTGATAGCGCACTAGGGGCATGCATGCATTGGGAGGGGGTGCTGATAGACCTCGCCAAAGGTCTGATCTCCTCTCTGACCTAGATGTCTGCTCTTTGAGCTTTCCTGTGCCCTCACACCGCTCTGAGACTGGCACTACTGCTCTGATTTCCCTGTATTGCACTCAGAGATTCCATAAGCTCCAGGAGCCGACTCCTGGAAATTCACAATTGTTCAGTGAACACAGACATTCAGGCTACAGGTTATAGCTGGACTTCAGTGGGTCAAAGGGCTTTATTCAACATAAGACTGTCTTTCCTGGCCAGGACCGTGGCCAGTGGTTGTCTCTCTCAAAAGATTCACAAATGAACTCCTTACTAGGAAAATGGACCTGCTGCATAACTAGCAAGGACTCTTCTCTCCCTGGTCCATCAGAGAGCAGTGCCCACCATGCTTGATTCAGTGTACCCGCACACTGTCTCATCTCCACTAGCATTGTACAGCAGCTTCATCTCATCCAACTTTAAGATGCCAAACACAGAATTGTGATAGGGTAAGGGTAAGGGTAAGAAGTTGGGGTAAGGATTATATTTAGGGTTACAGTTAGGGTTAAGGTTTGGATTAGGGTAAAAGGTTGAGTCAAGGTAAGTAATAGGATTTAGGTTCAGGTTTGTGTTAGGGTAAAGGTCAGGGCTTGGGTTAGGGTTAGAATTAGGGTTAGGGTTAGGGTTAGGGTTAGTGTTTGGAATAGTGATAGGGTTAGGATAAAGATAGGGGTAAGTATAAAGTTTAAAGTTAGCATTAGGATAAAGATTAGATTTAGGGGGCCGGCTCGATAGCCCAGTGGATAGGGCACCGGCATACCACATGGGAGGCCCCGGGTTCGATTCCCGGGGACCTCTCCTAGCAGGCGGACCGCCTTGAGAATGGCAAGCCGCCATGGGCGGGCCAGAGTCGCCGTGGGCAGGGCAAAAAGCTGCCACGGACAGGGCAAAAGCCGCCACGGGCAGGGCAGGTCGCCCGCGAATGGAGCGCAGCCAGCCACCCGCGAACTGAAAGCCGGCCGTGAACAGACGCAGAAGCCGCCCGCAAGTGGGGAAAGCCGCGCCTGCGCAGTGACCACTCTCGGCGCGTCACCGCAGCAGGGGGGAAGGGGAGATATGTAATAAAAAATAAAATAAATCTTTAAAAAAAAAAGGAAGATTAGATTTAGGTTTAGGGTTATGGTTAAGGTTAGATGTTGGTTTAGGAGTACTGTTAGGGTCAGGGTTAGTGTTAGAGTTGGGATTATGGTTTGGGTTAAGGTTAGGGTTAGAGTTATGGTTACAGGTTGATTTGAGTTTGGATTGTGTTAGGGTTAAGGTTATGTTCAGGATTTGGGTTCATGTGCAGTTTAGGGTTAACTATATTTTAGGGTTGGGTTATTTTTAGCACTAGGGTTAGGGATGGGTTAGGGCTAGTGTTAGGGTTAGTGTGGGAGATAGGGTTAAGGTCAGAGTTAGGGGTTAGAGTTAGGGTTATGGTTGGGGTACATTTAAGGTAAGGGTCAGGGTTAGTGTTAGGGTTAGGGTTATGTTAGGGTTCAGTTTAGATTTAGGTTTAGGGTTAATGTAATTTTTTCTGGTTAGATTTTAGTTTTCAGGTTTGGATTTGGTGGCTTAGGATTAGGGTTAATATTAGGGTAAGGTTAAAGTAATAGTGTATTAGTCAAGATTCTCTAGGGAATAGGAACCAACGGAGATTTGTGTAAATATTATGAGATTTTATAAAATTGTCTTACACAACCATGGGATGCACAAGTCCGAATTCCATATGGCAGTCTGCAAGCTGGGAACTCTGATGAAGGTTTTCAATGAATTCTCCCAGAGAAGCTGGCTGGCTGAAGTAGAGATGGGAATTCTCTCTTCTGACTGATGAAGTCTACTTCTTTTAAGGCCTTCAATTGATTGGATGAGACTTCTCTCATTGCTGAAAGCATCCTCCTCAGTTGATTATAGATGTAATCAGCCATAGATGCAATCAACTTACTAATGATTTAAGTCCACAAAATGTCCTCAGAGCAGCAATTAGGCCAGAACTGCTTGACCAAACAACTGGGTACAATTACCTGGCCAAGTTGACACATAAGCCTAACCATCAAAAATGTTAAGTGTTAGGATTAAGGTTAGATTAGGCTTGTGGTTAGAGTTAGAATTAGGGTTAGGTTGGGTTAAGGTTAGTGTTAATTTAGGGTTAGAGGTAGGGGAAAGTTAAGGTTTAGTGTGAGAATTAGGGTTACAGTTAGGATAAGGCCTAGGCATAGTAATGGGGTTAAATTTAGGGAAAGGGAAAAGGTTAGGGATAGAGCTTGTTTTTGTTTCACAGCTGCTTAAACAAATACCATGCAATGGGTTGGCTGGACTGGAACTTATTGGCTTACAGTTTTGTGGTCAGGAGAAGTCCAGAATTGAGGCATTGAAGGGCAGTCCTTTCCCTCTAAAGACTGTGGTGTTCTGGGACTGGCTGCAGGCAATCCTTGGTCCTTGACTTTTCTCTGACATGGCAATGTCTTCTCCTTTCTCCTCTGGGTTCCACTGTTTTCTGGCTTCTTGCTCTTCCCATGGCTTCTCTTCCTATGTTTTGCTTATAAGGACTTTAGCCGTATTGGATCAAGGCCCACCCTCATTCAGTTTGGGCACTCCTTAACTGTTAGTATCTTCAAGGTCCTACTTACAAATGAGTTCACACTCACAGGACCAGAGATTGGAGCCTGAACATGCCTTTTGTTGGGGACATGAGTCACTCTCCAGCAAGGCTAGAGTAAGGTTTAGGATTAGGTACAGATTTATGTTTAGTTATAGCATTAGGTATGTGTTAAGATTATTCTAAAGGTTATCAGTAGGATTAGGGTTACTATGATGGTTTGGAGCTGTATGTACCCCAGAAAACATGTTCTTAAAGTTATTCCATTCCTGTGGGTGGGAACCCATTATAAGTAGGAACTTTTGATCAGGTTACTTCAGTTAAGGTCTGGCCCACCTCAATCAGGATGGATTTTTAAAAAGAGTTATTTATTTATTTACTTATTTCCCTCCTCATTGTTTTGTGCTCCCTGTCTGCTCTCTGTGTCAATTCGCTGTGTATTCTTCTGTGTCTGCTTGTCTTCTCTTTAGGCTGCATCAGGAACTGATCCTGGGAGCTTCTGGAGTGGGAGAGAGGTGCTCAATCTCTTGTGCCACCTCAGCTCCCTAGACTGCTGTGCTTCTTATTGACTCTCCTCTGTGTCTCTTTTCATTGCATCATCTTGCTGCCCCAGCTCTCTATGCAGCCCAGCACTCCTGCATGGGCCAGCACTTCGTGTGGGCCAGCTCTCTGCTTGGGCCAGCTTGCCTTCACCAGGAGGCCCCAGGAATCAAACCATGGACCTCCTATATGGTACATGGGAGCCAAATCACTTGAGCTACATCTGCTTCCCTATCAGGATGGATCTTAATCCTATTACAGGAGTCCTTTATAAGTGGAATGAAATTCAGAGAGAGAGAAAAAGCCACAGATAGCAAGAAGCTGAAATTCAATGGAACCTGGAAGAGAACAATGTAGCCACCATGTGCATTGTCATGTGACAGAGAAGCCAAGTACCAAGGATCACTGGCAGCAAGCCCCAGAATGCCAGTCTTTGGGAAGAAAGCATCTCCTGATGTTGTCTTGATTTGGACTTTCTTTTAGCCTCAAAACCATGAACTAATAAATTCTCATTGTTTAAATCAACCCATTGCATGGTATTTGCTTGAGCAGCCCAGGAAATTAAAATAGGGTTATGGTTATTTTTATGTTAGAGTTGGAATTAAATTTAGATTTATTGCTATGATTAATGTTAGGTTTAGGTTTAGGGTTTTGGCAATTTAGGATTATTTATGAATCCCCAAAAGAGAAAGAGTATGTTTGTAAACTAATCTATTTTGGATATGATACCCTTTGATTAAGTGGATTCAACTGAGGGGCACTTGATTAAATTACCTCTTAAGATTAGGGCTTTGATTTGACCATGTCGTAAAGCATGACTCAAGTTGAGACCCTGCCCCCTTCGTGGGCCTATATAAATGGACAGTCACTCAAGAAGACACACGGAAGAGGAGAACTTTGTCATTTTTTATCCTGGTGCTGCAGGAAGAGAGATGAGTCATTCACCTGATAGTTTATAGCTGATTTGGGGAAAACAGCTGAGACATAGGAAGCCCTGAGAGACAAGCCCTAACCAGTAGAAAGATGACTAGATGCAGATATCAGTGACCATTTTGCTTCAACATGTGTCAACTGACTTTGGTGAGAAAGCAACCTTGAGCTGGACTCTTTACAGCCTTATAACTTTAAACTTTTATGCCAAATAAATACCCTTTATAAAAACCAACAGAGTCCACGCAGTCCGCCCACATTGCACCAGCTGCCGTCGCAGCAGCCCAAACTGGCACTGCCATGCCCAAGTGCCCCAAGTGCGCCAAGAAGGTGTACTTTGCCAAGTACACATGGGGAAGGACTGGCATCGGCTCTGCCTCAAGTTTGAGAAATGTGGAAATACCCTGACCTTGGGGGGCCACGCCGAGCATGAGGGCAAGCCCTACTGCAACCACCCCTGGTATGTGGCCATGTTTGGGCCCAAAGGCTTTGGGCAGAGAGGAGCTGAGAGTCACACTTTCAAGTAAATGCAGGTTGTGGAGTTCCCTGCTGCCCAGCTGCCCACCATGCCACTGCACCCCACTCAAACCCTCCCAGCAAAAGCCAGGCTTAATCCCTAGGTCCCCACAGCTCCCATGTAGCCCCCCCCCTCAATAAATCCCAGACTCCAAAAAAAAAAAAAGCCAACAGATTTCTGGTACTTTGCATTGGTACCCCTTTGGCAGACTAACACAAAATTTGGTACCAGGAGTATGGTACAATCTGATGCAATTACCAAAAATGCTAGAGCAGTTTTATAAATGGGTATGGGGTATTTTTTTTAAGGAATTGTGAGATGCTTAATGGAAAAGGCCTAGATTGCTTTTAAGAGACTGTTGGTAGGAATATGGAGCCTAAAGTTATTTCTGTTAAGGCCTTAGAAGGAAATGATGAAACTATTATTGGAAACTGGAGGAAAGGTGATCCATGTTTTAAAAGTGCAGAGAACTTAGAAAGATTGACTCCTGATATTATATGGGAGGAATAATTTGAAAATGGTGAGCCTGGACATTTACCTGAAGAGTTTTCCAGAGTAAATTTGGAGAAAGTGGCCTGGATTCTCCTTGCAGCTTATAGCAAAATATGAGAGAAAAAAGATAAGCTGAGAACTGAATTGTTGGGCACAAAGAAATCAGAAATTCCAGAAATTCCAGGCTTCTGGAAATTAAGCCCCCAGACAATAGTGCCCTATCTGAGGAATTAACTAAACTTGGAACTTGTAAGCCAGGATTGAAAATGCAGTTATCCAGGAAAGACTTGTGAAAAGGGTTACTGTCTGATGGCTTGGACCCCTGCTTCCTGCATGCTAAACTAACGAGCATTTTGCAAGAGCATTATGATCATCAGCATGGACTAAACGAGACAGTAAGGGGATAAATAGAAGGGGAAAAGGCTTTAAGAAGAAAACCATGGAAGCTGAAGTCTGGAATTAAGATATCTCCTTGGGCCAAGAGAGGGACCTCGCCCATGTGTACAGAAAGCGTGAGTTTGCCCCACCATTTAAAGAGGGTGGATGTTCCAGCCACTGTTCAGGGAGATGTTTGCTGGTCCAGGCTACAGAGAGGGCAGAGCACATTCCCCGGTGGTTGGGGAGAGTTAGATTGCCACCCAACTTCTCTGAAGGGGGTGGGTCTCTTCCCATAAATTAGGGAAGGCCAGGTTGCCACCTCACTATTCTGAGGATGTTGGGCCTGTATGCCAGAGATTAGGGAGAATGTTGCTGCCATCTCACTGTACTAAGGGGGTTGAGACTCTACTCCAGAGATTGGGGAAAGTGTGGCCGTAACCTCAGTGTTCTTGGAGGGTGAGGTCTGGAGCTCGGTCACTACCCAGATGCTCGATGAAGGTGGAACCAAGAAAATGGCCACTGGCCAAGCCTATGAAAAGGGTGGGCCCCATGAGGCCCCAAGGAGAAGAAGAAACTACCATCTTAAGAATGACTCTCAGGCTTTGAAATCTAACAGAGGATGCCCTGCAGTTTCTTGGAACTGTTGGGGACCTGTGGCACAGGTTTCCCTCCCAAATTCTCCTTGTGGTAATGCAAATGTTCATCGTATTTCTGCCCCTTAGTGTATTAGAAGCAGACAACTTGTTTGATAAGTTTCATAGGTCTACAGCTGGAGGGGACTTTGCCCCAAGACAAAATGTATTCCTATAATTGGTTGTGATGTGATTTTATTCCTAGCATTGCTACTGAAAGAATTTGTTTTTTTTTTTTAATATTGTAATGTCTTTTGGGGATTCAGAGGATAGACTGTGGCAGTTTGAGATTATTTATGAATCCTCAAAAGAGAAAGATTAGATTTGTAAATTAATCTGTCCCTCTGGGTGTGATAAACTTTGCCTTAAATTCAAAGAATTTAAGTTTACTTGATAAAATTAATTTAGGGCTTTTGATTCGTCAACATGAGTAAGGCATGACTTGGGTTGCATCCCTGCCCCCTTGGTGAGCTGATATAAATGGACACTCACTCAGGAAAACACATGTGAAAAGGAGAGAACTTTGCCATGTGATAGAAAGGAGAAGGCTCAAACAGCTAAGGCCCTGGGGAGAGATGAGCAGTTTACCTAAGAGAGTCCAGACTTATACAGGAAGCCCTGAAAGACAATCCCTATGCCAGCCTACCACTGAGATCAGGAAGAAGCTGGGCTGACAGAGCCATAAGAGGAAGAGGAGGCCTGGGAAAGAAGAGACCAAGCAGACATAAGTGACCATCTTGCTTCAACATGTGGCAAGTAACTTTGGTGAGAAAGCAACCTTGAGTTGGACTCATTAGAGCCTTGTAACTGTGAGCTTTTACCCCCCAAAAATACACTTTATAAAAGCCAACAGATTTCTGATACTTTGTATCAGCACCCATTTGGCAGGCTTATACAGGGTTACTATTAGGGTCAGCATTTGGATTAGGATCTTGGTTAAGATTGTAATTAGGATTAGTGTTAGGATTAGGATTAGGGTTCAGGTTAGGAATAAAATCAGGGGTATGATAAGGCTTATTGTGAAGGTTTGGGTTGGTTAGGGTTAGGTTTATTTCTAGGGTTAGGTTTAGAGCCATAGTTAGAGCTGAGGTTCAGATTTGGGTTCAGTTTCAGGATTGGCTTTGGTAAGTGTCAGGTTTAGTGTTAGGGTTTGGGTTATTCTGAGGTTTAGGGTTAGGGTTATGCTTATTGTCAGGGTTAAGGTTAGGTTTAGTGTTAATGTTAGTGTTAGGGTTGGGCTTAGGGTTAGGGATAGGGTTAGAGTTAGGGTAAGGTTTAGGGTTAGGATAAGAGTATGGGTCAGGGTTAGTGTTAGGGTTATATTTAATGTAGAGTTAGTTGTAGGGTTTGGTTTAAGGTAGTTTTAGGTTAGGGTTAAGTTTACAATTAGAGTTAAGCTTAGGCTTATGATTATTGACAGATTAAAATTAGGGTTTGAGTTAGGTTTAGGGTAATTTTTTCTCAATAGGGTTAGGATTAAGTTTAGGGTTAGGTTACTGTTAGGGTTAATGTTAGTGTCAGGATTATTATTTGGATTAGGAGTTAGGGTTTAGGGTTTAGGGGAAGATTATGGTTAGGTTAAGAGTTAAGATTAATTTTAGGTTTAGGGTTTGTTAGGGTTTGGGTTAGGGTTGGAGTAGAGTTTGGTTTTGGGTTTTGATTCATGTTGGTGTTAGCATTAGGGTTATGGTTAAGTTTAGGGTTAGGTTTGAGTTTAGAATAGTGTTAAGTTAATGTTTAGTTTTAGGATTAAATTTACATATTAGGTTATGGGTAGGATTAGTGTTAGGGTTAAAATTAAATTTAGTGTTAGGACTAGGGTTAGTGTTAGGTTTAAGTTTAGTGTTATTGTTTGGTATAGGGATTGTTTTGGTCAGCCAAAGGTGTGCCTTTTGAAATATACCAAAGATTGGTCGGTCTTTATAAAGGGTATTTATTTGGGGTAGAAGCTTACAGTTACCAGGCCACAAAGCATAAATTTCTTCCCATACCCAAGTCCACGTGTTGGAGTAAGATGGCTGCCCACGTCTCCAGGGTTCAGGCTTCTGGGTTCCTCTGTTCCCGGGGCTGCGTTTTTCTCCGGGCTTAGCTTCTGTTTCCTTCAACTGAAGACTATGAGACTCTCTGCGTTGCGTCTCTCCACAAGGCCAGCTGTAGCCTATCCGGCGATCGGCTCACTCCAACATCAGAACTGCTTCTCAAATCTGCTTCTCCAAATCTCTTCTCTCAATCTGCTTTCTCTCCAATCTCTGCTTCTCTCAGTCTGCTTTTCTCAATCTGCTTTTATACTTGAGA
>PVKH010034888.1:0-11808 GCA_004027955.1 Chaetophractus vellerosus | reverse complement strand
ACTGTATGATGGATTTTTTTAAACGTATCTGCTAGCTTAAGGAATGTGACAGAAGGGGGTCTTTACTGAAAGGAAATTTGAGGTAGACATCTACTAATAGGGTATGTGTGCCAAACTGTGCCAAATATAAAAGTGTTACGAAACATTGTATTTCATCTGCAGTGAGGTAACATTGCAAACCTCACTGAAAATGACCTTCTTACTCATGCAGCCTCTTCAGAAGATCCAAGCACTGGGGACAAAGATGACAGTATTTCTATACTATAAAGACATCTTGAAGGATCTGCCCATCTGGCCTTCTCTGTAAGGCAATCAATGCCAGTAAGGGAATTGCATTTAATTGCCTTGCCATTTAATAAGTTTAAGGCTGTTTCACAAGAGATTAGAAAAAATGATTTCAAGTGTATATTAACTTATAAAAAGGCTATTCAGTTGTGATTCAGGGATAATGTTCTCTAGAGGCCTCTACAACCCTTAATAGACAAATTCCAAAATGTTTTTTAATTTAAATAAACTTTCCTAATTACTATTATTAGTGGTTTCCAGAGATGCTGATCCCATTGTGATGAAGCAATTTTCAGTAGCAACTTTAGTAAAAATATTAAATTTAAATATATATGTGCATGCACTTATTTGTGTAGGTATGTGTACAAACACATACACACATACAGTACCAGGTCCAAGCTCTGGTGTCTCCATATGTTTAACTAAAGTCTACACTCAATGAGTGAGATTTAAATCTAATCTAATACTGGCTTTTATCCTAAAATATTATGGCTTCCTATTTATACATAGTTCATCATCACCATCAGAAAGCAACTGCATGCACAATACATTTCACTGACTGGTGTACAGTGTAGCATGATTTATGCGACATCAGAGAGAACAAACAAAAAAACCTAGACTGCACACTAAGTAATGAGTGAGAAGTTGCACAGGCGGATACCAAATCCAGGTCTGGAAAATAAACATTTGTAATCTTCACAGAGTCTTATATTTTTTTTTGCTGAGTTGAGGATGCATTCAAAGGTAACTGACAGAGTTGGGATTTTTAAGTGGTTCCTAAAGGAGAAAAGAGGCTTGGAGAAATACAAAGATCCCAGATTCAACTCTACTAACTGGAACATCAGTGTCACAATGGTTTCTAAAATCAGAGTAATGTGTTTGGAATCCCCAGGGTACGGTCTTGACTCTGTTAAGCCCTTTAAAGCATTATCTAATTCAAGTGCCACAATAACCCTCTGCACTTAGTACTAATAATCTCAGTTTCTCAGATAAGGAAAAAGAGGCTTAGGGAAGACAATTAACTTCCTCATGGCCAAAGAAAGAGCTCAGGAGGCAGAGTCTGGATTCGACCTGGGTCCCTTGGACTCCAAAGGTCAAGCTCTTAACCACTGGCCACACTGCCTAGGAAAGGAATAGGGAGACATTTCTAGAGACAGATGTAATGCCCAAGAATTAGGAACTTTTTAAAAAAACATGGAGGAGTCTCTGTAATCGGGAAAAGGAGGTAAGAGCAGAGAGCATGTATTAGTCATCTAAACAGGTGCTGATGCAAAATACCAGAAGTCTGTTGGATTTTATAAAGGGTATTTATTTGGGGTAGGAGCTTACAGTTACCAGGCCATAAAGCATAAATTACTTCCCTCACCAAAGTCTGTTGCCATGTGTTGGAGCAAGATGGTTGCTGATGTCTGCAAGGGTCCAGCCTTCCTCTTCCTCTTAAGACTCCGCATTCCCAGCTTCTGTCAATATCAGCTGTAGGCTGGGATAAGTCTCGTCTCTCTCTTGGGGCTCATTTCTCTCTGGGCTCAGCTGCTCTGGTCTCTCCACAAGGCCAGCTGTAGACTATTAGGCACTCTTGCTTCCCAGGGTCTCTACTGTGTCTATGGAGCCATCTCTATTCCTCTGTGTTCTTCTCCTGTGCGTTTATTTCCTGGGGCTTCAGCATCAAAACTCTAAAGTCTGTCCTCTGCCATGTCTTTTCTCTGTCAACATCTTACTGACATGGTCCAATCAAAGCCTTAATCATTATTTAATCAAGTAAAAGTGAAACCTCTGGATTTAATACAATCTAATACACCCAGAGGAACAGGCCAGTTTACAAAGGTAATCCAATATCTATTTTTTGGAATTCATAAATAATACCAAACTGCTTCAGAGCAGAAAGTCCTTGACAGTCTCAGGGGTAGTGGTGAGCAAAGTGCCCCATAGTTTCTTACCATAAAAAGCAAACCCTGGACCATATTTCTCTGGCTGCTAGCCTTTGCATTATTTATCTTAAATTGTATACATAAGTTTATACTCTTGTAACCACAGTTGAAACAATAGCATTGCATTAATGTTAGTTTCATACTGAATGCTACAGAAATCAGGAAAGTACACAATAAGAGGGCTGGAGAGTGATGTTTGGGTCTGCCACCATTTTCATCTAGAAAATGAAAAAGAGAAATGAAGCTGACAATTGCAAGACATCAGGAAAAAATGTTTTCTTCTATCAAACCATTTCAAAATCACTTTAAACATGTGAAAAGTACCAAAAAATATATATTCCTCCATGAACTATCCTTGTAAAATCTAAAATGTGTCTGACACACATGCATCTTATATACTGGCAAATGCTGGGATCGGGGGAATCAAAAAGAGGTCATGGTCTGTCTGGAAACACTCTGCCTAGATGGGAAGCTCTTATTAAGCAATAAGGAATAAAGCCTGCATTATTGTGAGTAGCAGACAGCAAATATTGACAAGATATCTTTGAGAATCACAAGAGAGAAATCAAAGACGTAGATACAAAGTAAAAAAAAAAAAAGCTTTGTGTTAAAGATAACCTACTATTGTTTGTTTTTCCTTGATTTCCTAAAGAATCACAGAGGCGTTTACTATTTTGTAACCATAAACCCCATAACTTGCAGAATTATTATGGAGAAATCTTCATATAATAAAGATAGTTGATGAAAATAGGAAACTCAGTAGATCTCAACAGGGAGAATTGATTCTCAGGTTTGCAGGTTAGGAAACTCACTACACATTTTTAAATTCAGTATCATTATTACTGCTACTCTTCCACATTAATGAAAAATGTTGAAAAGAAAAGGATTCATGTGACCCTAATATTATCAACATATATCTATACTTTACCTAGTGCTGTTTGAAATATATTTACCTGGCAATATTATTTACATACACACTAAAAAATCAGGTTTCAAAATAACATGTAAAGAATAATTTTATTTTGTATAAAAATACAAATAAAATTGTGATTCAATTTCAGGACATTTAAGCTTTTTGCTTATTTTTATTTTCTAATTTTCCTCAAAAGAGCATGTGTTACTCAGATAATTTTTAAAAGAAGGAATAGGAAGAGGTAAAAATCCAATGAAATGATTTTCATTAGACAAAATCATCTATCACACCAAAATGACAATTTATCCACTTTTTAAAAAATTCTCTCTTTTTTTTAGTTTAGTTTATCCACTTTCTATTGTAACTATCAGGAAGATCTTCTTCATGGAAAGATTTTGCTCAGACACTACTAACCAAGGGTCTTAAACAGGGTACCATCCTGCCTGAGAAACTTTGACACACATACTTTTTTTGTGGTCTTGTTGTAATTCTCACTCTGTAACTCTCAAAGATCATTACCTTTAGTCATTTCAATATACCTTTGTAATATTTTTTTTCTTTCGTAATATTTCATTATATTTAGTGTGGCTCATTCCTGGTGTCATATTCAGATCTCGTTTCAAAATCTCATCACTATATGCCACTTGTAAGAGAGGGCTCTTGGGTAGAGTGAATATTATCTGTTGAGCTATGCTATCATTGCTGATCTTTAGTCTTCATCATTAAGCAGACAAGCTAACCTGGCATTTGAAGAATTGTAGTTTCTATGTGTAAATATTATTTTGAAAATCACAAAGAAAATGAATGGGAGTATAGGAGGAACTATAGATGTATTTTTAAAAGGAGAGAGAACACATAAAATGGCCTTTTTAAAAATTTATATGCTCCAAGAATTTCTGTTTTATAGTTTTAGGATACTGTTTTGTCTGTCTGTCTGTTTGTTTCATTGTTTTTAACTTACACATCTTTTTTATGTAACATTTTATACAATCTAAGTATCTTTTAGAAAAAATAAAAAATATATTTAAACAACTTACACATCTGGCCTAATTTTAGTGCTTCAAGCCTAGAAGAAATCCATATGAAATGATGGGTGACAACTAGTCACATGTCTCAGGGAAAATGACTCACAACCCTGCTGTAAGTAATTTTTGTCACCTAAGTTATCAGAAAGATAACTCGACAGGAGATGAGTTTCTTTTCACACATCTTGCATTTTGCTTCAAATTAAATTTTTATTTCATAAAATGAAAATGTGAAGGGGTGGATAGATTAGACTGTTAGTAATCATGCTCCCTTCCAGAGACATAATTTCCCAATCACTGTGACGCCGTCTGCAGTCTGCAGAGTGGATTTCTGCAATGCCAGCACAGAGCGACCTTGCCCACTTCACCCACTCTGCTGATAACCCAACCAGGTTAGAAATTGAAAAGTTTACTCACTAGATCAATCATTTGAAATGAATCATCTGATTTTCTAACCTGTCTTTGGATTGTTCCTGGCAAAATAAATTACACAGATAACAACAGACAGCCAACCAGAAAAAAAATGTAAAAGTATAGACATTATTATAGATATCAAATATCGCTGTAACTCTTTCAAAAAATTTGGACAAGTACATTTTAAAGTGAAAATAAAATCCTATTTAGGATCAATTTTCTGAACAGCCTACACACTCACCGAAACTTGAATGCTGTTGCCAAAACTTTCCAGCATGCAGAGTCCAGCTTGTGACACTGCTGTCTACAAAGGGATTATCCCAGTATTTTCTCCACCCCTAATCGGGGTAAGGTTACTGCTCAACAACAGGAGCACTTAAAGAGAGATGAAGGGCCATTAGGGAAAACACTCATGAGACTTGGCAATTGAATCCCATGCTTGGGGAAGACTTAAATATGTGAATCCACTGTGGTATTTCTTGGCAGTAAGTGTTATGAACAAAACAGCTGACAAATTTGAGCCTTTGGGGCATGTTACATAATTTATTCACCAGGACAAATGAATTCTTTGCAGCATCTGAGAACTAAATTTAGAAAAATATTTATGAATAATTCAAACTATTATATTTTGATGAAGTACTTTGGAGGGAATATTAAAATCTTCAGAGATCATAGAGTGATATGTCCAAATAATTTTCTATAATACAGGATTCACTGTCACTTACATTTCACAGCCCACGGTTATAAGACACTTTAATCGCCATGAGTATTCCTACTGCATTAAAATTTACCTAAACTACAGATTCTTCCTCATTAAAGATTCATGCTTGCCAAGTCTTCATCCTTGGTTCTTCTATCATTCTGAACAGTTTTCTTAGGGCAACTCATCTACATCGATGAATTTAATTACCTCCTATTGGCCCTTATCTCCTGAGTTCCAGTACCACAAATAACTGCCTACTGGGCACATCCCCCAAATACCCATCAGGAATCTTAAACTCAATTTGACCAGATAAAAACCATAATCTTTTATATCCAAAATGTTCCCCTCTCCATCTCTTGGCAAATGAACCTATCAACCATTCAGATCCACCATTTTAAGGGGGCATTCATCAGGGAAAGATGATATAGTCCAGGTCCCTCAAAAGTACAGGTGAGATCACAGACCCACCCATATTAGACCTAGAACTCAAAATTGTGAGGTATGCAATAGCTAAAAGAGAATTTTTAAAAGTGTATTTATCTAAAAACTCAATTATAATGCATAGATTATATGATTGGATAAAAAAGCAAGATCCACTTCAGTGCTATCTATAATAAACCTACTTTATGCACAAATACCCACAAAGGTTAAAAATAAAAGATATACTTTGTTAAAATTAACAAAAAAAAAACAAAACTTGGATAGCTATATTAATATGAGATAAAGTAGATTTCAGGAAAAAAAAGAATATTAAGGACAACAAAGAAGATCATTTCATAATGATAAGGGTGCCAGTTCATCAAGAGGATACAATATCCTAAAAGTTTAGCTGGGTATTTCAATATCCTTATCTTAACAATTGATAGAATAAATGGAATGAATATCAATAAGTACTTGGAAGACATAACACTATCAAGCAGCTTAATCTAAACTGACATTTTTGGAAAAAAGAGTAGCAAATTAAACCTAGAGTAAGTAATTTTTTTTAAAAAATGGAAATAAACGAAAGAGAAAAGAGAAAAACAACAGAAAAAAACAATAAATACAAAAGATAGTTCTTTAAGGATATCAATAAAATTGATAAACTTCTAGTCAATCTGTGGAGGGAAAAAGAGTGAAGAAACAAATTACCAACATCAATTAGGAAAGAGTTGAAAATTACTACTGATTCTACAAAAATTGAAAGAATAATAATGGTATATTATCAACAACTTCATGCTAATAAATTCAACAACCTAAATGAAATGGATTAATTCTTTCAAATACATCAACTACCAAAGCTCACTCAAGAAGAAAAACTGAATATCCCTTTATCTAAAAACTTGAATATGTAGATAAACCTTCTCATGAAAAAAATTCCAGGCCTAGATGCTTCACTTGCAAATTCTATCAAATATTTAAGAAAGAAATAATATCAGTTCTATACAAACCTTTCCAGAACATTGAAAAGAGCGACAGAAACAATTCTCTGATGAGTCAAAAAGCATAAATTTTGTGTTCCATAATGTATTGTTATGACAATATACTTTCATTATTTTTATTAAAATTGGGGTCATGAAAAGAGATTTCTTTTTTATTGTAATAGGAAGTAGCATTGAAAGGATTTTATGTTAAAAGAGAAATAATCGTATTTTGTTTTAGTAGGTGACCCTTCTTCATTTGAACCTATCGTCCCATTTCTCTCCAGTTTAGCATTTCTTCTTGTAAAAGTGCCCTAGTTTGGATGTCAACTATATGGTCACCCTGCCTTTTAGAGCGATTAGTCTGAGCCTTAGGAAAGTTTCATATCCTTTGATCTAATAATCCTACCTCAAGAAATCTGTACAAAGGAAATAACCACAGATACAGGGATGGATAGTTATATACAAACATGAACATTATGCAATTATTTAATAGTCATAAAAACTAAAAACGAAACAGCTTAAAGGCCCACAATAGAAGAATTAAGTAATTGGTTCATAAATAAATGGGATTTTATATAATACTTAAACACAATTTTTTAAAAATGTTTAATGACGGAGAAATGCTCAAAATATAAATTTAGGAGGAAAAAAAAGAACAAAAATGTATTTATAGTATAATCCCTATCTTGTTGCATACATATTTCATACATACACATACACACACTCACCATACAGAAAGAGGGAAAGAAATATACAAAAAGATGCAATGGTTATCTCTCAATAATAATTATGGGAAAGATTTTTTCTTCAAACATTTCCGTATTTTTCACATTTGATATAATAATGTGCCACTTTTATAATCAGAAAAAAACACAAAGAACAAAAGGAATAAAAGATACACTACTTTGGAGTTTTGGCAGTGAAGAGACAAATTTGAATAAGTAAATGAAGCATAAAACAAGAAGCCTCTTTAAAAATTACATAGTAACATGGGTTAGTAACACAGGTCATTTTCCATGCTGTGACCCTTTTTGGGTGTTACTCATTTAAATAGAAAAAGTGTCTAGAACCGAGGCAGCATATAATGTTACTTAAACTTGTGGCCAGATGTTACCTCAAGTATAATATTTGGAGCACTTTAAAAAGAAACATTTTTAATGGAACATGTTTAAAGGATAATGACTAAGAAAGAAGAAAAACCCTGAAAGCATGTTATACGAAAAAGACTTGAAAACACTGAGAATGCTTATCATAGAGACCAGAAAATTTGGGGTCATTCTGGTGAAGAAATAGCTCATGGTCATAACTAAGGATGAGATGGGATCTCCTCAAAGAGTGAGTTCTCTCTTCCTAACCACTTGGGAACTGCTATCCACTACATGCATGGAATGTTACTGTGTAAAAGAACCCTCATGTCAACCACTGCAGAATCTGAAGTTTAAAGATACCCGTCTTAATTTTCTTTTAGAGAAAGGAGTTAGGCATCAGATGGGGATTCAGATTAACTGCTCTTGGATGGCACCTCCAAATGTGGCATGAAATAATGTTACTGTCCCTGAGATTTAATCCACGTTTCTTACATTTAGTTGTACTTAAGACTATAAGATAAGGCTGAAGTTTCATCATTTAATAGCCAATTAGAGATTTTTCTCAACCACTTCACTGTTTAATGAACAGCCCTTCCACTAAAAGCAGACGGGGTGGAGAGAAGTTCATCTATATCAGTTGACTCCTATGCATTTTAAAAGTTAAAATGAAAGATTTCATATAAGAGGTTAATAACATTGGCCAAAGTGATAAACTGATATTATGCCTGTGCTCCATTAACTACTTTACCTCTAATCTGTTTCCTTTTGCATAGGGTATTTTATTGGTTTGTTAACTCAATCTACAATAAATGATTTAGAATGTAGTTGTCATCTCAGCTTCCCTAAAATGCCAAGCCTGAAACAATACCAATATGATAATGCTAAGCTCATCTAGCCTAACTCATATTTCTGTTTTTAATCATAATTGAATATACTTTTTATAAATGAATGATCCTTTGTCCTGCTCTATCATGAGTTTCAAGGTAAATGTCATTCACTTTATGAGAATCGGCTGTTAATATCTCTAGGCTTCATTATTCCAGATTTCTGGGTAAATTCCAACTCCAAAGAGTGTGTTCACAGAAAATACACTACATTGGCCAGATTTTACTTTATATATTTTTTTCTTCAAACTTTTTGTACTCTAATTTTTTGTGTGAAAACAGGGAAAAATGTACAGACCAAGGTTTCAACTCTTATCTGTTTTTCAGAAAACAAAATAGCCTTTATTCAAATATTAGGTTTCTCTGAATGTCATAGTATATATTGTTTCAATGTTACTGCAACTATAAAAGCAATTTGAAGAGTGAGTAGGCTTTTTTCCTTATCATACCTAGAAAGTGATTGTTAGGAAAAGAAATGTAAAAGGCATTTAAGCAGCTTTTCATCTTAGTTTGTTCAAATATAGCAATAGTATAATTAGCTGAAAAAACTGGCTAATTCTGTAATCTATGTCACCTCCTCAGCTTGCAAACCTGCAACAGTGACAAGCTTTGCAACAAAACAAAAAATCCTACTTTCTTAAAAAAATACATTCAGAAAGAAGTAAAACATCTGATTTTTTTTCTTTCCCAGGAGGAAAGTATGTATAAAAGAGATGTTAGAAACATATTATTCATATTTTTAATTAGCAAGTTAAGATACTGTAATAATGAAGAAACATTCACTTTTCTCACCATCAAGTATTCACTTCCACATTATTGGACAGCTTCATAGCTTTGACTGCTTCATTACCACTCAATGATTCTGGAAATAAGTCAACAATTTTCTGGGGTTCATTTGCTCAAAATAGGAAAAAAAAAATGTCCAAGAAGTTACTTTGGGCACTATGGTAAATCAAGTATTTCACTTTAGATTATTCCTCCATTTTGTGAACATTTAAAAGTTAAATTATTTTCTTTCACCCTTGTCCTAACTCCCAGGCTTCTTGATTTTATCCCATGTAAGACTTCTTGATTTTACCCCATGTTCTAGAAAATGATTAAATGCAGAATCTTCTCTGAACAAAGTATCTTATTTAATGTTGCTTCTCCAAAAACAAATGCCTGAAATTTCTCAACCCAAAGAAGTAAATCCTGAAGTTTTAAGATCTACAAAGGGGAATCTAGTAACAACCCAGCAAGTCATTCATTGCATCTCAGCAGAACCTTAAATCTGTCAACTAAAGGACAAGAAAATGGATCTTCCAAACTACTAAGAATGATTTAAAAATCTGAGATACAACCATCATCTCAATTTATGATCCCACAATGTTCTTTTCTGGAGTTCTATTTGTCAGCAAAGGCCAAAGACTCATATATGTTATATAGTACTTTTAAACAAGCCATTAACCAACATAATGATTCTAAGTAGTTATTTTCCAAATTATTGTAGGTACATATATTAAATTATATTTTGCTTGTTCAAGTTGAAAAAGTAGCATATTAATAGCTGCAAGATCATACTACTCAATCTATGTTGAGTGATATGAGCCAAGGAGTGATGTTTGCCAGTAAACGCTATCTATATCAAGTTTAAATATCTTTGAAAAAGGTATTCATTAATTCAAGGGTTATAGAGCACCCTAAGAGCAAGGCACATGGCTAGGTGGTATTGGTGACAATAAGATGGATAACTATCACTGCCCTCAGTCAGTTTTCATTCTACCCAGGATGACAGGTGTGAAGAGAATAGCAACTATAGTTTGTTGCCATGAAATTTATCATTCAAGCAGGGACACTTTTCCCTTTTCTTCTCCTGGAATTCCTATGACACATATGTTGGTACACTTCATGCTATCATTCAACTCCCTGAACCCCCATTCTTTTCTCTCTGTATTCTTCTCTCCAATTTTTTTTAAAGATTTATTTTTTTATTTATTATACATCCCCCCCTTTCTGCTTGTTCTTGCTGTGTTCATTTTTGTGTTCTTCTGTGTCTGCTTGTCTCCCCCTGCTGCAGCGACCTGCCGAGTCAGCACACCGAGCGGCGGCCTGCCTGCTCATGTTGGCTTGCCCTGCTCATGGGGGCTTGCCCTGCCCACAGCGGCTTGCCTTGCGCGCGGCAGCTTGCCCTGCCCATGGCGGCTTGCCTTATCAAGGCGGTCTGCCCACTCGAGGAGGCCCCGGGAACCGAACCTGGGACCTTCCATGCAGTAAACCGGCGCCCTACCAATTCGGCTACAGCCAGCCCCATCTACTTGCAAGTATTTAGTTGAGAATTTTTCATCTCATGTTCTTAGAGAGATTGGTCTGTAATTTTCTTGTAGTATCTTTATCTAGCTTTGGTCTTAGGTGATACTGGCTTCATAAAATGTGTTGGGTAATTTTCCCTCCTTTAAAATGTTTTAGAAGAGTTTAAACAGGATTGTTATTAATTCATCAGAAAATTTTTGGCATTATTCACTGTGAAGCCATCTGATCCTGGACTTTTCTTTGTTGGAAATTTTTTGATGACTGATTCTGTTTCTTGTCATTGGTTTGTTGAGTTCCTGTATTTCTTGTAGAGTCAATGTAGGTTGTTTGTGCATTTCTAGAAATTTGTCTATTTCCTCTAGGTTGTCTAAATTGTTGGCATACAGTTTCTCATAATATCTTCTTATAACCTTTTTTATTTCTACAGGATTAGTTGTAATGCCCCCTCTTTTATTTCTGATTTTATTTATTTGCACCTTCTCTCTTTTTCTTTTGTTAGTCTAGCTAAGAGTTCATATATTTATTGATCTTCTCAAAGAACCATGTTTCACTTTTGTTGATTTTCTTTATGTCGTTTTTTGGTTCTCAATTTCATTTATTTCTGCTCTAATCTTTATTATTTCTTTCTTTCTGCTTGATTTGGGGTTGATTTGCTATTCTTTTTCTAGTTCCTGCTGGTGTTCAGTTAGGTCATTGATTATAGCTCTTTCCTCTTTTTTAATATAGGCATTTAGGGGTATAATTTTCTATCTCAATGTGGCCTTTGCTGTATTACATACATTTTGATAATTTGTGTTCTCTCATTTTCATTCATCTTAAGATATATACTAATTTCTCTTTTAACTTCTTCTTTGACCTACTGATTGTTTAGAAGTG
>PVKH010034887.1:0-11802 GCA_004027955.1 Chaetophractus vellerosus | reverse complement strand
GCAGCCTCTGGAGGCAGGTTTTATGCCCATATATGGCCAGGCAGCTTCTTGCAGGCAGGGAGAGGCGGAGTTGTACTATGGGGGAAAGGGGAGGGGTGGAGAGAGGTGGAGCTGCACTGCAGCAGGGAGGGGAGGGGAAGGGGAGAGGTGGAGCCATGCCACTGTGGCTGTCAGTCATCAGCGTAACTTGAGAGGCTTCGGGCTGCTGCTCGGGCTGCTGTTCTACCCCATTAGGCACTGGGGGCTTTTAGGCTGTCCCAGTTCCTCCCACACTACCTTAAATCTTTCTGAAATGTTTATAAAGGGTATTACAGCCACACTCTTGAATTGATCTTTACCTTGCAACCGTTTTTCATTTTAAGAATCTTTTGCTGCTAGGAGAGACTGGAGGAATGAAATGGTTTTATTTTCCAACCCAGAAATTCCTAGTTCTTCTATTTTTCCTCTAAATTCTATTTGCAAACGGAACAGCTCTCTCTTTAGCTCCTCTCTCTCTTCCTGTACCTTAAAATAAGCTAATTGGCACATTCAACATCCTGCATAGAAATCTTACCAGATTCACAAGTTCATTCATACATTTTCTATCTTCCAAGTTACTGTAGATGCCAGTTGTGCCAATCCTTTCACTACTCCAGAACCCACATTGCCCTTATCTAGCCTCCAGTCACATTTCCCTACAGCCTTTCCAGCCTTTACTATTGGTTCACATCTCTCCAGTCTCCAACAATAACCCCTTGCTGCTTTTGTAAGGTCTGTCTACCTCCTGCCTGCTGTAAAAGACAATGCTTATGTTATAGTCTTTTTATGACATCAGCACCCCACTTCTAGGTACCAGTTTTTGTATCAAAGTTCAATCAAGGGTCCACACAAAAACTTACACATGGATGTTCATAGCAGCATTCATTATTCACAAAAGCCAAAAGGTGGGAACAACCCAAGTGTCTATCAACAGATGAATGGATGAGAAAAATGTTGTATATTCACACAATGGAATATTATTCAGTCATAAATATAATGAAGTTCTGATACATGCTACCACATGGATGAAGCTTGAGAACATTGTGTTAAGTGAAAGAAAGTATTCATAAAAAAAGAAATATAATGAGATTCCACTTATGTGAACTATCTAGAGTAAGCAAATTCATAGAGACAGAAAGTAGATTAGTGATGGCTAGGAGCTTGGAAAGGAGGAAATGGGAAGTGACTGCTAATGGGTATGGATTTCTTTTTGGGATGATGATGGGTCCGGAATTAGATAGTGGTAATGGTTGCACAACTCTATAAATATGCTAAAAGCTGGTAAAAGAGTGAATTTTCTGCTATGTAAATTATATCTCAACTTAAAAAAAAAATCAATCAGGAATAGTCACTTTGAGTGTTATGGGAGAAGAGATACAGGGATTAGATCTTATACAATTTTGGGAGGAGCTAAGGAAGTGAAGGTTGGGGTATCTGAGGAGTCACTTATCAGTCAATCTGAGAGGCCAAGTATGTCTGGCTATCAAAAGGAGACTTTGTGGAGAGGTCTGTGGGAAGCTGTAACCTCTGTATAAGCTTCCTCCTCTGTGGGTCTACAGCCAAGCACTGGTCATGGGTCTGGGTTGTCCAACTGGGGAGAAGAGCAGGGAATGGAGGTGAATGTGGAGCCCTCAGGCACTTATGAATCAGTTCCTGCCTCTGGTTACCAGAAAAGACCTTACAAGAGACAAGGCTTCTGCTTCACTTCTGCTCTCCATATTGCACAGAAGCCTCTCTTTTGGCCAGCTCTGAACAAGAGCCACCAGGGAAGGGGATTCTAGGAAATATATTTCTAGTTTCCCCAAGTTTACATGGCACAACGCCTATAGACTAGAGGGGAGAAAGTTATGTGTACCTCCAGTGATGTCCTGGTTAACGAATTTGGCAGTTGAGAGGGAGAAAATTAGAAAGATTGCTAGAAATAGAAAGACCTAGTAGGTGACTCATCCAGTTTGGTAGGGGGCATAAACGATAGTGATGTCTTTATAGATATTTCAGTGTTTTAGGCTTTAGAAGAATAGTGCTATGGTAAATAATATGGAATTTGGGCATTGAAGGTGGGACCA
This sequence comes from Chaetophractus vellerosus, assembly GCA_004027955.1. Taxonomy (NCBI): domain Eukaryota; kingdom Metazoa; phylum Chordata; class Mammalia; order Cingulata; family Chlamyphoridae; genus Chaetophractus; species Chaetophractus vellerosus. The sequence continues at coordinate 9,718 of PVKH010034887.1, read as the reverse complement.
CCTACATATAAATATTGTTATTCAAACCATGAGACAGTAGGGAAGTCAGTAAGAAACCTGGATGGTTGAGTTTGAGGATTAAGAAAAGTTTTATAAAATAAGTTAAGACCAAGATAAGTAAAATAGTTTGTTTCTGTTTATCATGTCCATAATCTCAGAATAGTCAGAAAAGACTAGATTTAGATATTTGGTAGTATTCAAATAATTTGCATATGTTTTATACTTTATTTAGGAAAATGAATTTGCACAAGCCAGCAGTTATGCAGATTTAGCTGTGAACTCTGATAGGTATAATCCATCAGCTCTTACTAATAAAGGGAATACAGTTTTTGCAAATGGTGATTACGAGAAGGCAGCTGAATTCTATAAGGAGGCTCTGAGAAATGATTCTTCTTGTACTGAAGCACTTTATAATATTGGTAAGTGAAAAACAGTGAAAATTTATTTTTTTATAAAGTGCTCCAACTCATTAGGTAGAGGAGTTTACTTCCTTCTAACAAAAAGTTGAAAAGGCCTCTCAGATTATAGAATATTTTAAATGGAATTAATGATTCTGAGATGTTATTATATTGCCCTCCAAAAAGACTTTTTTAGTACCTTTTTCTACCACAGTGTATGACACCAGCCAACTGATTTCCAAATTCTGCTGATAGTGAATATTATTATTATTTTCAGTTTATGCCAAACTGATAGGTGAAAATAAATCTAATTTTCTTCCTTTTTAATTATGAGCAATAATTATGAGCAAACATGCAAAAATAGTACACTTGAAAAATAAAGTATCTACCACCCAGATTTAATACCTTTTAACATTTTGCCATATTTCCTTCAGACTGTGTTTTTAATAAACAAAATGTTTCAAGAGTTGAAGGCTCACCCAATTCCATTCCCTTCTCTTCCCTTCACATAAGAGGGAGCCTGAAATAGGTATAGTTCCTTCGTGCTCATGTTAGCGCAATATTGCAAACACATATTGATGCCAAATTGTTTCCTATTTCCTGGGTTATTAATGAAGCTTATTTTGAAGCTTCTTTTTCTTCTCCCTATGTGGTCATTTTTTCTTGTTTTGTTTATTTTTTGCTTGTTTGTTTTCTTCTCTATTTTCCATATTATGATCTTTCCTTTCTGCCTAAATAGTTACTTATTTATTCTCTTTATAACTTTTTAATACCTTTTTTTCCTAATCCATTGCTTGACTCTCAACTTTGTTTATAATTTCTTTTATCAATCAAATTTTTAGTATGTATATAGACACAACTGTCTTTTTTTCTTTTGCAGCTTCATTTGTTTATTGTTTTAGGAACCCCTCCTACCCTGAAATTACGAAATAATTTTCCTTTCATACTTTAAAAAAAATTTTTTTTGACAAGCACTCCCCCTTTCTCTGTTTCATACTCTTAAAGCTTTGTTTTTTCTATTTAGGTTTGAATAAGTTTTGAATTTGTTTTAAAAAAATAAGAATCTAATTGTTTTTATTCATGTACAATCAGTTGTCCTGGTACCATTTACTGACAAGTCCCTTCCTCTTCATGATTTTAAACGCCCATTAGCTAAATTCCATAATTGAGTCAAATTCTGAACTATATCTTCTCTTCTATTGATCTCTTTGTCCTTTCCTGCCCCAATACCACACTTTAAAAATTCCTGAAGCTTTATAGCATATTTTAGTAGCTGCCAAGGAACTTCCCCCATCCCCCCCACCCCCACCCCCCATTGTTCTTTTTAAAAAGCCTCTCATTTCATCTTCATTTTCTCTTTTGGGTGAATATTTACATATATTTACAGATTTATTCTGTTAAACTTTGAGTAAATTAGTTACTGCCAATAATAATGCTTATAGCTTTTCTTTTTCTTTCCTTTAAGGCCTCACCTATAAGAAGCTAAACCGGCTGGATGAAGCTTTGGATTGTTTCCTGAAACTTCATGCAATCCTGCGAAACAGTGCCCAAGTTCTTTACCAGATAGCAAATGTGTATCTTATCTGAAAAACTTAAAGACAGTTATTAATTCACTTGATGAATGTGTACTGATTAAGTAGGCTTAATGAAGTAATTGATGAGGATAATATTTTTAAATGTAATAGCAGATTAATATGTGATGAAAATGTTATTAGAGTGATTGTTTCCAAAGATCATTCACATTATAAGAGGAATTAATTAAAGGTTATACCTATTATTTATTTTTTGAAATAATAGTTGACATAATTGAGTATGACGTTTTGGGTCCATAAGCTATTCCTTGAGTTTCTCATTAAAAGGAAATGAGACACTTTAGAACATCGCATTTTTCTGAGGCTTTTAATGTATCTTTTTCATATGTTTTTTTTTAAAAGATTTATTTTTATTTTTATTTATATATCCCCCCCTTGCTGCTTGTGCTTGCTGTGTTCATCTTGCTTTTGCGTTTTTCTGTGTCTGCTTGTCTCCCCCGGTTGTGGCATCCCGCTGAGTCAGCTCGCCGCGCGGCAACTTGCCTGCTCGCGGGGGCTTGCCTTCTCAAGGAGGCCCTGGGAACCAAACCCAGGCCTCCCATGTGGTAAACCAGAGCCCTACCAATTGAGCCACAGCTGGTTCCCTTTAATGTATCTTTGAAAAAGTAATTTACTAATTCATTAAAAGAAAGATATTGTTCATTACTGATTAGTATTGATGATTGAGTTTGGATAATATATCTTATTTTAGCTGACATGTAACTATAGTGAATATAATTCTCCAAAGATCTTTACCCTCCAAAATTATGCAACAGTTTATATGAATTCACTCATTCATTCCATTCATTCAACAGACATTTTTTGAATGTCTCCTATATGTGCTGGTATTATATACCAATTTTATGGTAAGGTCTCTGGGGAATATAGAAATATAACACATTACTCTCATGTCAGTTTCTTTTGCAACTGTTAGCTTTCTCTAAATTTTGTTTTTTCCCTTTTTTTCCCTGCCCTTGGGTAGAAAAGCAGAAATTTATTGTTTTTAATAGCTTTCACACTATTTGAAAAACACTGTGATTTCTCTCCTTATTTTAATGAGCTTTGACAACAACCTTGGGGAAGGGTTAAAATGTTATGTAGGTTTTTAAGTTACCATTTTGTTGATATTATTTTATCGAAATATGTTTAGATAAAGCGTATTGTGACATACACCAATCTTAGTTTTAAGTGCTTTTGGTAGAGTCGATTTTTAAAAATTTATTTGAAAATTTAGTTTTAAAGCATATGAGCTCATAGGTACTACTTTTAACATTTTGTTTTGTTTTATCTATTTTATTTCTCTGAAACTGCCAGTATCATGACCTGATACTGCACAGTGCATGATCAGTTTGGACCCAGTTAAGTTCAAGCCTTGAACCCAGTCACATGTTCAAGGCTATTTGAATACCTTTCTTTATTTTTATACTTTCTTGTGGAATCAGATTTGTCATCATTAAAAGCAGAAGACTGTCTCCTTTCAGTAAAGCTTTGGATTAGAATATTTTAGTTTCATTCAGACATAAAATATAAAAATAAGTAGTAAGTAATCAATAAATATTGGTGGGAATAAATTATTTGAGAGTGTGCAGAGGAATTACTAGGTATATACTAAAGCAAAGCTACAAAAAAGATCTCCCTATCCTTGGGTTTATAATCTAATTAGGGAAAACTCACAGGAAAAATACATGAAAACCATTCCCTTAATGTGCTGAGCATGTTAGGAGAGAGAGAATAATTGAAGACAACATTCAGGAATTTTTACTAAGGGCAAACTTGGGATGATGCTTTGAATAAAATGACAAACTGTGAATTCTACTAGAAATTTGGGAGTGTTCTTAGTGGATAGAAATGAAGGAAAAGGGGAAGCATGGCATTATATATAGGGAACAAGAGTGTTAAATAGATTATGACTCCATTTTCTATCCCCACTTCTGAAAAAATCCAATGTAAACAGTGTTAGCACATTACTGTAGGCTAAGAAATACTTTTATTGCAGTGTTGTTTTTCAGGTTTGCTTATTGATTAGTGAATTTAGGAAAATTGTGTTATCCTTAACTGACATTGTCCAAGATATGAATTAATGGAAGATCCCAATCAAGCTATTGAATGGCTAATGCAGCTGATCAGTGTTGTTCCAACTGATTCTAGAGCTTTGTCTAAACTAGGAGAATTATATGACAGTGAAGGAGATAAATCCCAAGCTTTTCAATATTACTATGAGGTAGGTGTATAATCTTACTTTTCTTCCACTTTTTAGCATTTTATGAATTGTTATAAAGAAGGCAGCAGGCGTTTTAATGTTTTAATATTAAAATGCTTACTAGTTTTAAAATGAATAATTTATAGAAAATAAAATAAAGCTTTCTTGGAATATGAAGTTAGTTTTTGATTACTTTTAATTAAAAATGAAATTTAATTCATTTTTCTCTTGAAGCACCTTTTACATTCTTTTTGATTCTAATACATATTTAATTTGCTTCTCAATCATTTATCAGTATATCAAAAATATACTTGCAGATAATTTTTAGAACTATGTCAAACTGATTTTAAGTTTTTAATATCTTTTACAGTTTCAAAACTTGTACTTAATGGCAGCTCATACTTTATTAAGAAATTTCATATTGTACAAATTAAAACATTTAATAAATAAAGTATTTAAGAAGTAAATTGTGCATTGCCACTGTCCAATGTATTTGTCACTTTCCATATTTTCTCCAGTCATATAGGTATTTCCCTTCAAACATTGAAGTCATTGAGTGGCTGGGAGCCTATTACATTGATACCCAGTTTTGTGAAAAAGCCATTCAGTACTTTGAAAGAGCTTCTCTTATACAGTAAGTCATTATTATTATTTTATAGTTATTTAAAAGTATTGTGTTAAGATTTTTTATTCTCAAATTAATATGTAATAGACATTAAGTTCTAGAGCAGATATTAATAAACATACATTATCTCTATTTCTTATTCTGTGTTTCATTTGATTTGGTCTTTATTATGGTAAATATATTTTTCCTTTACATTAGAATCTTAAAAAATATCTTCTTTAAGGTACTTTCCTTTATTTTTGTTACTCATGCCACAGCAAACACTATTATTTCTTTACCAACCAAAAAATAAGACTATCTCAGTCCTAAGACAAAGTTTCATTTCTGAAAGAGTCCTATTAGATACAAATTGGTTTCAACTTACAATGATGTACATTGTATATTAAAAATGAAAATTTTTGCATGTTTTAAGTTAATATCAGAACTTAAAACATGATACATGTTTGATTAAAAATAATTTATATCATGGTCTATTTCATATTTGACCAAATTGAATTTTAAGCTCAAATGTGACTTATAATCATTTGAACTGTAAAGGAACACTTAATTATGAGTCATTTCTGTGTGAAATTTGTATCAGGCTATTAAAATGTATCACATTTGCTTTACATAAATGTTTTGAGAATTATAAAATCAATTTCCAGGGGCCAGCTGTAGCCCAGTGGATAGGGCGCCGGTTCACCACATGGGAGGCCCCAGGTTCGGTTCCCGGGGACCTCTCCGAGTGGGCAGACTGCCTTGAGAGGGCAAGCCGCCGTGGGCGGGGCAGAGCCGCCGTGGGCAGGGCAAGTCGCCTGCGAACGGAGCAGAGCTGCCCACGAACGGAACAGAGCCACCCACAAGCGGAGCAGAGCCGCCTGCGCTGTGAGCTGACTCGGCGCTCGCCGCAGCAGGGGGAGACAAAGCAGACACAGAAGAACACACACACAAAAAAAATGAACACAGCAAGAGCAAGCAGAAAGGGGGGAATATGTAACAAAAAATAATAAAATAAAGCTTGAAAAAGTCACTTAAAAAAATAAAAAAATAAAATAAATTTCTAACAGTGGGAATAGTTTTAATTATATCTTCAAAATCAAAGCTATGTAGGTAACACAATGTAATCTTTTTATTAGACTAAATACTAGCCCTAACCTTAACCATGGCTCATATAAAACACTTCGTTTGAAGTGTGATCCACCAGCTGTTACATCACTTAACTCCTGTTTGTTGTCATATACAGATTTTCCTAGTCTAGCTCAAAATCTTTCTCTCCATGCCATCAGTATTCTAGCCTCACAAGTCTTGACCTGCCTAATTCCAGTACAATCTTATGTTACTATATTTAGATGTGTGAACATAACCTCCTCTCTAGTTCTCTTACTCCCTGTTTTCCAGTGTGTCTTTCTCTAGTGACATGGAGCTCTGCAGTCTCTTGACCATTCCTTTTCTTAAATTCTTAGGCCTTTCCTGGCTTTAGCTCTGAGCCCATCCTTATAAGTCTGCTTAATTTGATTACATATACTCCCTTTCTTGCTAAACATGCTTAGTTCCTTTGTCTCTTGTTTTACTGGCACGTCCATCCCAAAAGATTTTGGCTCATGGTCAGTCTAGCCATTCATTTCCATTCCTATACACAGCCTGTGAATCACAGATAAATTATGTGACCACGTGAATCAATGCTATACAAATTAGTTGAACACTGCCCATTGGTCTCACGTGTTTTTAATGAACTCCCTCTCCCATTTCCCTCAGGTCTCAAATCCTTTCCCTGTTTCCCCTAATATTTTTTTCTCCCTGCTATCCTCTAAATTTACTTACTTGCACCTGTTCTTACATCCTCCTGTCAGTGACATTTAATATGCATTAATCATTCTCTTCCTGGCCATGCATCTTAAGTACCACTTTTTTCTTTTTTCATTTGCTAAATATTTATTTGTTAAGTAAGTTGCTTTTAAAATAAAAATGTATGCTATTTTGGAGGGGAAGGTCTTGTATTACATAGTTCTTTGTCTATTCCACAGTAGTTGGCTTGGAGTCAAATTAAGTTATATGTCCTATTGTGATATTCCTTTACTATAAAGGTGCCTTACCTTGCTACATTGCTTAGATTTTTTTTAGTTCTTAGTAATCTGGTCTTTCAGGACATTGGTTTAAGTTCATACTACTGTTTTCTGTGTTCTTTATCCATAAGTCGTGTCTTAAAATTTCAAGAAATCCTTGTCATCCTAACTGGTCCGTTTAATGAATTTCATTATTGGACTGCATTAGAGAAGGTTCTTTAAGATTTATCGTGATTATTATGTCTGTAGTAGAATTTTTGATTGTTAAGAAAAGGAAAATGATTAGTTTTTCAACAATTTTAACTCCTTTAGCTAGTAATTTGAAGCAGTAAAGATTTACTTTAGCAAGGATAAAAACGGTATCATCTAGTGACAATGCTTTTTTGCAGTATTTGTAATATTGATATCTTATACTTTTTAATAAAGAAGGAAATTTAATTTTTAACACAAACAGTAATCACATTGTTGAATTGTAATTTTTTTAGTTTTATAATTACATAAAGATTTTTAAATTATGCTTTTTAATCTCTTACCCTCTAGTTAAAAGTTTAAAATAGTATAGTAAAAAAATAGTATAGTAAACATGATTGATATCTCTCTCTATTAGAAATATAGCTGATCTGCTTTTTGTGTAAAAGTTGAATGTCCTATATTAACTTGTCTACCCTAGGTTCTCCCCAATTATTGGAAGAAACAGTAAGAAAATGGCAGCTTAATTCCGAAGATTGATAAATTTATTTTACATCCTAAATTTTTCCTTTGTTACATTTATTATATATGAAAGCTTATTAACTGTTATAATGCATAAAATCTTTTAATGATCATGCAAATCATGTCAATACACCATTGTCCTTACTAATGGAAGAAACACTGTCATAGATCATCTGTAGTTCAGATCAGCTAGAATTGATAATCCAGAATATTGCTTAAGACTTTATTAGCACTAAGTCATGAGCCCTGTTCTTCCTCTCTTCACTGGACAATTTCAGTGTCCAGAAGAATTCATCCTTTCTCCCCAGCGGAATTGCATGTGCTTGCACACATGCACATACATACTACTTAACAACTGTTCTGGCTGCTCTTTTGTGGTTTTTCCCCCAAAAGGTGGCTTTCATGAAATTAAAGAAAAAAAAAGTGGTTATTAGAGTAACTAATGTTTATTGTTTACATGCGTTATATTATTTAATCCTCACAACAACTCAATGAAGTAGGTATTATTATTATTCTTAGATGTTATTATCTTAGATGAAGAAACTAGGACATAAAGAATTTAAATAGCTTACCCAGGGGGCCGGCTTTTTAGCCCAGTTGGTAGGGCACCGGTTTACCACATGGGAGGCCCTGGGTTCGGTCCCTTGGCCTCCTCGAACGGGCGGACCGCCTTGAGAAGGCAAGCCAACGTGGGCAGGGCACGCAGCTGTGGGCAGGGCATGCTGCCATGGACAAAGGCAAGCCCCTGCAAGCAAGGGTGAGCCCCCATGAGCAGGCGGGCCACCGTGCCGGTGAGCTGACTCAGCAGGTCGCCCTAGCAGGGGGAGAGAAGCAGACACAGAGGAACGCAGAGAAAAAAAAAAAAAATGAACACAGCAAGAACAAGCAAAAGCAGGGGGGATGTATAATAAATAAAAATAAATCTTAAAAAAAGTATTTAAAAATAAATAAATAAATAAATAAAATAACTTACCCAAGTTCACATAATTAATAGGTTGCTGGGGTAAAACTCAGAATCCCAACCTTGAAGACAACTATCAAGACATGTACTTGAATATGCAAAGGAGAAGGAATAACGATTAATGAGCATCCAGTATTTATGGTCCTGGAGATGCAAAGATTTGTGATTGCTGTCCACAAGGAATTTACTGTTTAATAAGGGATTCAGAAACATAAAAAAATAATGATACTATATAATAAGTGTGGTGTTAAAGAGATTCAAGGATGTCCTGGGAACACATTAAACAGGCTGTATAATCCAGCCTGGAGTAGAAGATGTGAAGGAGTTGGAATGAGCCCCTGGGTAGAGGTGAGGGCGTGTGCAGAGGGAATGTCAGGTATGCAGGGAATGGTAGAGGATGAGTTGAAGAGGGAGAAAAGGGCTGATATATGGGTGATCTGGGTGCAGATCTTAGATTTATCATGTAGGTAGAGGGAGATGACAGACTTTAAGCAGATACGTGTTTTGTTTAGATCACAGTGGGTAGCTGTGTAGGCTAAGGACACCTAGCAGAACTGTGATTTAAACCCAAATCTGACTCCAAAGCTGGTAGATTTTGCCATCAAACTGAGTAGGAAATAAGGCTTTGAAGCCATCAAGGGATTAGAAGGGAGATTCTGAAAAAGTGAGAAGAACATTAGATTGTTTTTATGATTTTATTTTGTAAAATCTTGTTTTTCTTATATATTTTTAACAGTAATCTTTAGAAATCCTGGTTATGGTTAGTTACTTTAAAAATGAATTTTATTTCTTTTTAAAGTAAAAAAAAAGATGAATGGAAATCTTCTATCACTGTCTCTGTAGTTGAGAACTAAATTTGCAAACCTAAGTATAAAATTAAGGCAAAGGGCATTGTAATGGCTAAAATAGAATGCAATGGCCTTTAGCCAAGCAGGTTAAGTGGTTCTTTTTTTTTTTTTTTGGTTACATATCCCTCCCCTCTCTGCTTGCTCTTGCTGTGTGTTCATCTTTTGTGTTCTCCTATGTCTGCTTTGTTTCCCCCCGCTGTGGCGAAGTGCCAAGTCAGCTCACTGCACAGGCGGCTTGCCCCGCTTGTGGGCGGCTCTGCTTCCATTCCCAGGCGGCTTTTGCTCCGTTTGCAGGCAGCTTTGCTCTGTCCGCAGGCAGCTCGCCCTGGCCGTGGCGGCTTTGCCCTGGCCGTGGCGGCTTT
>PVKH010034886.1:0-11803 GCA_004027955.1 Chaetophractus vellerosus | reverse complement strand
GGACATGGCAAGAGCCGCCATGGGCAGGGCAGGTCGCCCGCGGATGGAGCACAGCCAGCCACCCGTGAACTGAAAGCCGGCCGTGAACAGACGCAGAGACCGCCCACAAGCGGGGAAAGCCACGCCTGTGCAGTGACCACTCTCGGCGCGTCGCCGCAGTGGGGGGAAGGGGAGATATGTAATAAAATAAATAAATCTTTAAAAAAAATAAAAAATAAAAAAAAATAAAAGTCAAGTGTCATTTTCAGAGAAGGTATGACTCCCAGGCCTTTTATGTGACTTGGTCACAGGTTATAGATTACAAAATCACAGTGGTACCCTCAGCCATACCTTCTGAGAAGATCACCCTTTGGATTTAAATCTTCTGTTGTTGATTGAGGCATCACATGATCCAAGAACAGATCAGAGACAACTTCCCCTCTCAAAGACAGACATAACTTAATTAAATACCCTATTTAGTGACAGGACTTAGTGCTCTTTAAAGGGTGCAGAATCCCAGGGTTCCTTATAGAATCCAGAGAACTTACCATTGGTTGTTTTTATCAGTTACTTTACTTCAGCTGTGAGAAAAAGATACCTTTGCTCAAACCACCTTAAACAAAAAGGAAATTTGTTAAATCATCTAACAGAAAGGCAAGAGCTAAAGTGAGCTATAATCATAGCACAATTAGGACACCCGCTCTACTCCTTGGTTATTTTCTTGGCACTACCCTTTCCTGTATGCCAGCTTTTAGTTGGGAGTCAGTTCACCATGGGTCGCTCACAGTCTTCACACCTGGTGAGCTGAGGTACTGATTGTCTTTGATCTGGATTATGTTTTCAAGGACATTTGTACAGCAAATACCTTGGGAAGAGAGAGAGAGACAGTGTTGCCCTCTGGTGCTGGGGCAGGCACACTTGCCTCTCATTCTAAAAGCTTTGAGTTCCCTAAACTCAGGAATCCTTCTGTGTGTGCAGGAGTCTCTTGGTCCTCTTTGGAACCAGTCTCAGGAGACAGATGCAAATATGCCGATGCTCATGCTATTTGCTGTGCCATGAGTAATAAAACCCTTCGTCTCGCCTTCAGCTGTCTTTTGCCTTCTGCTGGTATCTGTGAAACTGTGGCAGGCTAAGTTTTTAGCTGGTTTATCAGGGTAAAATTCAAACCCTTGGCAGTTCTTTTCCTCCAGGTGGAGTTTTGTCTGGGCACAATATGGCTGTCATCAGCAGTGGAGGCAACCTGCTCTTTCTTTTTTTAAGGTCTGTAGGGGAGAAGGGAAACCTCTCCTTTAGTTATGGAATATTATCCCTCGTCTTCATTCTGATGGGGACAACAGAGCTCATGAGCCTATTCCTGGAACAAAACAGTCACTGGGAAAAAGCAAGTGCTTGTGGCTTAAGCCAGGTTCCTGAGTTAATTACTGACAAAGGAGATGGAGGTAGCTTCTCTTGAGTCACATAAGGTGTGTAGGGATTGGGAGGGAACCTGAAAAAAAAAACTGGGTTCTTTAAGAAGGAGGATGGGCGCAATGGATTTTGGGTAAGCAGCCAAGAGTTTCCTGTACAACAGTCATGGCTGAGCTTCCCATTTGCTGTGTATCACTACATCCAAAATTGCTTTACAGAAATTCTTTACAGATTTTCTTTAGGAAATGTGTTAGCACAAGTGCTCTACTACCAACCTCACATACAGCTCTTCCGATTGTACTTTCCAGCTGCTCATATTTCAAACTAATAGCTATAAGTTTAGGCATTAAAGGATCTGGTTCAGATCATAAATGTTATACAAATCAACCCATATGGATTAAGTGCTGCCACAGTCTATAATTGTTAAATGAGGGTCATGATTTCAGGCTGGTTAATAGACTCTAATTCACTAAATGGTTTTATGAAACCCTAGTACAAGGTGCTCATCATAAGTGTGAAATTTTATATGGTCTCAAACAATTCTGCCCTCTGATCACAGAGGAAGCTTGGAATGGTGCTTCGGCGGTGGTCATGCTTCTGGAAGATAGGGCTGCATTGGCTTTAATGGAACCAAATTACTTCTTAGGGGCTCACAACCCTTCAGGGATAGGGGATGTGCTGATGATTATTGCTGTGCTTTACCCATTTTAAGGATTACTGGACACAGGCTCTGCCTCCTCCCTGATCCCCAAACAATGACTAGAGCCTACTTCTGCTGAGGCTGCTCAGAATTCAAGCCCCATATTGGCTTTTGGAGAGACAAATGTGCTTCTGCAAGCTCAAATCTTACCTCAAAGATTGGCCAGTTAACTCGAAAAGGCATTCTTTTCCACCATAGGGTTGAGCTTGAGCTTGAAGATGAGCCTCAATACCTAGAAACATCCTTGCTCTTCCACCTCTCTCTGTGGGAAGTTGGGAAGGTTACGTAGAGCTGGTTTCATATCACCACTAAGTAGTGGAAACTTTGCATCTCACAAGTTGTGAGGATTAAATAAAATGGTGTGTAGGAAAGAAAAGTTTCCTGAAACAATGTCTGGCATGCGATAGAGACCCCTTAGATGCCAGTTACAAGTTAATTAAATGCAGAAAAGTGTATTGCTAGGCACTATAATTTTGTAATCAAAATGAGTATCATTTCTTAATTTCTGATTCCATAAGTACACACTCGTATCCCTCCATTTAGAAAAAGTACTTGAGTTATTTTGTAGACTGAAAAAGATTTCATCTGATTTGGTCACTTCTGAACAATAATAAATAAATAATAATAAATAAGTAATAATAAATAATAATAAATGTCTTAAGCACTTATGTGTTGCAGGCAGAATTATGGACCCCAAAGATGTCTAATTCCCAATCCCTGGAGCCTGTGAATATGCTACCTTACATGGCAAAAAGGACTTTGCTGGTGTGATTAAGCTAAGGACTTCAAATCAAGAGCTTCTCCCAGATTTTCCAGGTGGCCTTAATCTAATCATGTGTGTCTTTAAAATTAGAGATCTCTCCCTAGCTGTGGTCAGATGGAGATATGACTATGGAAAAAGGGTCAGAGATATAAAACATTGCTGACCTTAAAGATGGAAGGTGGCCATGAACCCAGGGCAGCCTCTGGAAAACACAAAGAAATAGTTCTCCCTTAGAGCCAATAGAAAGGAATACAGTCCTGACAACATCTTGATTTTACCCCAGTGGAACCCTGGTCGGACTTCAAATCTACAGAACTGTATAAGAGAATAAATTTTTGTTGTTCTAAGCTACTGAATTTGTGTTTCTTTGTTTCAGCAGCACTAGGAAAAGATTACTTTTCATGACAGTCACTGTTCTAAATGCGTAACACTTTTTATCTCACACAATCCTCACAAAAACTCTCCAAGGTAAGTACACAAGGAAATGAAAGCTTAGGGAGGTTAAGCCACTTGTCCAAGATCACACAGCTCACTAAAGTAGAGCTTGGGCTTCTAAAACCTGCCATTTTTATACCATATTTCTAGAGAAACTTGCCTCCTAAAAAAAATCCTCAAAAAACTTTAGTGGATAAATTAAGTCAGTTCATAATTATAAGCTATAAATAAAATGAATCATGAAGATTCCTCTGTAATGTTTTCACTTACCATGAAAATAACTCACTGGTTTTGCCTGGAGCTATCAAAATTGTCCATCTCCTCTGGATTCTTTCATAGGAGGCCTACAGCAGCTGAAATGGAATTTCTCTAGTTATTTTTGGCCAGTTATTTTAAAGGGACACTTTAATGGAAAAACCCTCATCTTAAAAAGAGGGCACAGGACAGCTGTAAATGGGGCTCAGAACTGCAGTTCCAGCTCAAGATCTGCCATGGAAGTTTCTGGGCACGTCCATCTCAGCTCCTGTAATTCCCAGAAACATTTAGTAAAATTTCCCCAACTTCCTAAAATTTCCAGGAATCCTTGAGGTCTGTGAGATTTTTACTGTTATAGTTTTTTGTTTGTTTTTGATAATTTCATTACTCTGTAAGTCTCTCCACCTCCTCTCCAACCAGGCAAAGAGATGTCATCCTGTCTCATGTCTCACCTTCACTGGGAAGCAATTATCTGTCCATTCAGTTGAGTATTAACTATTGTTGCCATTTTTCTTCTGGATTTCTTTTATTCACTCATTCTATTTTTTTCTGATGTTAAGTTAAAATGGGTTTTGTTCTTATGTTGTTGTTTTTTTTTCCCCTCAAAACCACATAAGCTTTCTTAGAGCAAGAATGATGGTAATCTGGACAGTGGATGGTCAATTCCTTGCTTGCCCATTCATTACTTTTAGGTAGGAACTGACCATGTAGATAAATCATCAGATAAACACAGAACTCTGCTAGGGATCCCAGAGATAACCTAATGCCAAATCCTGACACTACAGTTGAAGGTTTGAAGCCTAGAAGGGTGTCATACACAAGCAGATGTGAGATTCCTCTGCTGATCATCTCCTTCCCAACTCAGGGCCCTGTTGCTCAATGTGGTTTAAAATCCCAACAGCCTTGCCATTGGGTTTGCCACACTTCAGCCCTTCCTCTTCTTGATCACTCTTGAATGCCTAAAATACTCCTTGATCTGTTGGGTTTTCTAGGAACACTGCCTTTTTAGGAGCTCCTGCCGAAACCAAGGAGAGGTCTAAGTGGGGTTTTGTATATCATGAGTGAGTAAAATGGAGACTACTTCTACTTCACCCCAACTTCCTTGCCCATCAATCATTCTTTCTGGCAGCAACATCATGGGAAGAATGTGACTTGCTCACACACAGAGGTGATTAAGTCTCTGCACCTCTAGATTGCTTCACTGGGAGACTCTGTTATAGCAAATGCATACGTAATGACTAATTTTTGTTCTCCAACCATTTTAGCCTCGATGCCACCAGTGAGCGAAGGCATCACCCCTCTCCCCCATGGACTATTAGTCTAAAATATGGAGAAGAAAAGCTAAAAGGGAAGGGAGCAAAGGAAAGGAGAAATGGAGAAAAAGGGAGAACAAAGACATGGAGGAAGATGCAGAGAGTTGGAAAAGGGATGGAAAAAGAAAAGAGCCTGAGAAGGAGAGAGAAAAAGAGGAGGAGCAGGAAGAAGAGAACATGAGTGATGAGGAAGAGAAGAGAGAGAATAGGATGAGTAATAGGACAGAGAGGAGAAATGGAGAAGGAGAAAAGAGTTTTACGGCAAGGGAGTAGGGGTTGAAGAAAGGCAGAGAGTCTGTTGCATTCTTCCTTCTGCTGCAGAATGCCTGGTCTCAGGCCACCCAAACTCCTCCTCATTCAGAGGCCGTTGTACAAAGTCCAGAGTATCAGAGAAGGGGAGACAAGGTCAGGGATAACACTGGCTGAGTTGAGTTGGGGAAAATTTCCAAGCAAGTCATACTGTTATATTGGAGTATCTGGAATAGAGGGGGCTGCCTTTGGCCACTATTATAATAGTTTTAGAAGCAATTCCTGCCCTCACCCCCAAAATGTTTTTAAAAATCACTGAAATATCTTGAAAGGATGATAAACAGAATTTTTTCTATGACATCCACCCAGAAAATCCCCCTAAAATCCCTCTCCACCCGTCCATCTCACCAAGCCCCACTTAACATAGCAGCTTTCCTGGGCTCTTTTCTCTTGTCTCCTCCAAGAGAGTTTCAGTACTTCACTAACTCTCAGCCACTCCTGGTAACCTCTCTTGGGCTCTGCCTTCTCTTATATAGATCAATCAGCCTCCCTGAGATTCTTAAAATTTGTCCCTGCTTTCCTTCTCCTGGTCCTGATGTACATATGAAAGCAACAGACCTGAACAAATGGACTAACTGGCTAAATGAATGGCCTTGGGTCTATCAGAGCTACAGTGGGAGGGGCCTATTGATTCACCGCAAGTATTGCAAAGATGCCAAGGTCTCTGAGCATTTAGGTTTTAGACGCTCACATCTTTTTTCAAGAGCCTGCAATTGGGAGGCCTTCACTGAATAAACATTCTTCCCTGGGAGGTTTCTTCCCTGGAACTGGCCTCAAAAACCACAGTTCCCAATGCCAGGAGGAGGCAAGGAGGCTAGTGGGGGTTTTGGGCAGTTGAAGTGGGGAAGGAGTGAGTCAGTTCAGCAGATGGGAGAGTGCACATCCTGTGTCCTCAAGTATTGAAGTCTGACTTGAGAAATTGTCCTCCCAGCAGCTCAGGGGATACACTGGGCCCCAGATGGGATACGGAGAGAGCCTGGGTGACTGCTCCAGCTTCTTCACACCAACAGCCGATGGAGGTCTTCTTAGAAGACAGTCGAGTGAGAAACCTGTCAGCAAAAAGCCATTCTCCTCTACCCTTCTCCCCTTCTCCTCCCACTAGACATTCGGATTTTATTTATTATCCCAAGGAAGGATGGGCCTTGGTTTTGGGTTCTCTTTCGAGCCTGAGGAAATGGCATGGCCCACCCACGTGTCCTTTAGATCAGGCTGCATTTCAGGGAGGGAAAAGAGCATATGCATCGAGCTCAGGGAATCTAGAGTCAGGACAACTGGAGTTACTGTTGCCTTCGGCAGGTAACTTGACTTCTCTGAGCCTCGATTTCCACATCTGGAATTGGGTCTATCACCTAACTTATTGGGGCTATTATATGGATTAAATGGGATAGTGCATATAAAAAGGTTAGCACATAGGCACAGCTCAACATATGTTAACTAATAATATTGTCCTTAATTTACTCCCTTACCAAATATTAATAAGCACCTACTATGTGCTAGGCAGTATTATGACTACTAGTATTAAAAAGCAGAGCTAGCTCTTCTTTCATCTAGCATGCTGTCAGTCCCACAAAATTATAAACATATTTAACCTATACTTTCTAAATCCTCTTCATGGTCTCCCTTTAAACACAGCCAGCACTTCTTTCTCTTTTCCTTTCTCTTAATTTCCCCTCTCTGTCTTCTTTTGCCTTTCTCCCCTTCATCCCTCTCTAGTTCTCCTTATTCCTCTTCCTCCTTTATTTTTTTCCTCATGTTCTTTGGAAAGCCCACTCCCACCCCCAAATCTTCATGTACCAAGAGGTAAAACCTAAGAGTCATTGGTCAAACCCAAAAGCCGTCAGACAGGAAAACCGATGTGATGAGTGGTTGCTGCTCCTCCCAGAATATAATACTGTGTTTATTGAAGACCTACTGTGTGCAGGCCCCCAGTGCTGCAGGCAGGGTCTGGACCTCTGATACCAGTCCTCATAAGCAGGAGTTGGGGTATCCTACAAGCCAGAACCAGGGATCTACTCATCAAAATAAACTGGGTGTTACTGAGGTGAGCCTCCAGCATTTCCCGGTGTGGGCTCCGTGGACTATCAATAAGGAATCTACAAAAAGAACTCTGGTCAAGGAACATGGGGAAACATTGGACTAAAAAAGGTTAACAGGTCTTTATTGCAGGACTTCTGAGAGTCATTAACTTGGTAAGCTTTAGGGATCTCTAAGAAGAAGTCATGAATTTCACTCTTTCCCCCAAATTATTTGACTCTAAAATTCTTTTCTCAGAGAATGTTTCAGGCTAGTGTACCATGGAACACACTCTGAGAACTGCTAGTTGGTCAAATCCACTCATTGTTACAGATGGGAAAACTGAGGTCAAGAGAGAAGAAGCGGGGGCCGGCTGGATAGCCCAGTGGATAGGGCGCCCGCATACCACATGGGAGGACCCGGGTTCGGTTCCCGGGGACCTCTCCTAGCGGGCAGACCACCTTGAGAATGGCAAGCCGCCATGGGCGGGCCAGAGCCGCCGTGGGCAGGGCAAGAAGCTGCCACGGACATGGCAAGAGCCGCCACGGGCAGGGCAGGTCGCCCGCGGATGGAGCGCAGCCAGCCACTCGCGAACTGAAAGCCGGCCGTGATTGGCCGCAGAGACCGCCCACAAGCGGGGAAAGCCGCGCCTGCGCAGTGACCACTCTCGGCGCGTCGCTGCAGTGGGGGGGAGGGGAGATATGTAATAAAAATAAATAAATCTTTAAAAAAAAAAATAGAGAGAGGAAGCGGCTTATCCAAGCCCGCACCTGTGCTTGCATATCTGTACTTCACAAGGCAGAACTGTTCTGCTGATGCAGGCATATATCATGGGCTTGGCTTTGGACCAAAATGAAGTTTTACCCTTTCACCCTCACTCAGCCCCTCTCCCTCTCCCCTGCCACTGATTTCTTTAAGCATCATGACCGGAAATGAATTTACTCGGTGTTAACAGTAACACAGAAGGGAGCACAGGCTGCAGGAAATCAGGACTACTTTAAGCACCTATCTATTCCCTCATTCCTTGCTAGAGATTTGATATTTGATAATTACCTTTTTACATTGCATGCTGAACCTAACTCCCAGCGAACATGGACTCCATTGTCAGTTTTCAGTTCACAGAACAACGTTGGAAACCTGGACCGGTGCTTTTTCCAACCTCCACGTTGATGTGTTAGGACTGCAAGAGGAAAGAGGAGAGAAGGGGGTCATATGTAAAAAGACAGGGGCCAAGAGAATGTGTAGAGGCCAAAAAAACATCCCCAGAACAGGAACTATGTGTAACCTGTGGATGACACTAATCATAGCAATAAAAATGTGGTTGTTACATGCTTGAATGAAACCATGAGTAGACATCCCACATACAGTAGATAAGGAATTCCCCAAATATTAATGAGAGGGAGTGAAAGAGTGAGTGAATGAGTGAGTGTATGCACAGGACAAGTTCACTTTCATGAAGCATTAAAAGCTTCCAACTGGAGGGGAGCATGATTTTTTTTTTTTTTTTTTTTTTTGTAGTGGGGGCTTCTCAACTTGGACTTGTCATGTTGATAAAACGAAGCAAAATGCTGCAAGGAAACAGGCACACATATGCACCTATTTATTTCTTTCTAAAAGATGCATAAACCTTTTAAGTGAATAATTTCATTTCTAGGAATTTATCCTTCATATCTAGATGCAAAGATATATGAGCAAGAATGTTCATTTTAGCAGTATATTTAGTAAGCAAAAAGTTGAGTACAGCCTAATAGTCCATTTGATAAAATACTTTATCACCTTAAAAAGAATGAGGAAGATTTTGATCTGATATGGAAAAATCTCCAAGGTATATTATGAATGACAAAGAAGGTGCAAAAAGTACAAGGTACAAAACAATATGCATAGTTTATTTCCATTTCTATCAAATATATATATATATACACACACATATATTTACTTACACATGAATAGAAAAAAATTGGAAGGCTGCCAAAGAGACTATGGAACTCTGGGTGGGGGAGGGGATGGTAAATAAAGTGTCTGGGTAGGAAAGGAATTAAGCACCTTCATTGGACACCCCCAATGTACAGTTTGAATATATTTTAAAAACAGGGTAGTGGATGTAGCTCAAGTGGTTGAGTGCCTGCTTCCCGGGTCCAAGGTCCCAGGTTTGTTCCCTGGTATCTCTTAAAAACAAACAAATGAAAAAACCAACTCTCATTGGGGATGGATGTAGCTCAGTGGTTGAGCACCTGCTTCCCATGTACGAGATCCTGGGTTCAATCCCTGGTACCTCCTAAAGACAAACAAACAAACAAAAACAACAACAACAACAAAACAAACAAACAAACGCCTCCCTATTGCTTATCAGAGAGTCTCAAACAGGTCACGATATAAACACTAGTAGTGCTTCCAATGTGCCTTAGATTTATAGACTTAGACAAGAGCCTTCCATTTCTTCCAATTTGCCTGCCTTATTCCGCTTTGCCTGCCTTAAGAAGGAGAAGCTCCTTCATCGGCCACGTTTGGAAACTCTCAAAAGACTAGTTAAAATAATAGCAGGAATGGAGGCGCGGCCAAACACACTCGCTCTCGTGCCCAGGGCATGGAGGTCAGCGGATCGGACAAGCTCGGGGTGGTTCCAGCTGTCCTGCTTGGGTCCCCACGCTCCGCTAAGCGTGGCGACAACTTGGCCTGGAATAATAGCTACGGATTCAAGAACTCGTGGTTGGGGGCGGAGAGGTGGGAGAGCAGAAGTAAGCTTTGGAGAGCTGTTTTCTTCTTACACTGTAGAAACTTCAATGCCAGGGGGGCTCAGAGTGGGCAGAGAAACAAAACAACAGCTTTGTCTCAAACCATCAGTGCAGTGCTTTAAGGTTTTCAAGGCTGCCCAGACAGCCGATGCGTTTTAAGCCTTTACATTCTGGTGCTCAGCGCACACAGTCTACAAATGAAAAGAGCTGGGGGTTTAATTTAGAATTCGGACAAAAGGCACATGTGTCTCGATGAGAATGTTTGCAGCGGGGGTGGGGGGTGGGGGTGCAGGGAGTGACAGCACGTGTCATTGGCTGGTACATAAAGGCTGATTTTGGACTTTGATTGGGACAACTCGTTCAGATTTTAACAAGTTTGCCAAGAAGACCTTCAGCTGGGCTGCATATGAGGCCCTGCTATTTTTAATATAAATGTAATGTTTTTAAATCCATCGACGGTGTCCTAAACCAGATTTGGTCGTAAGCAGCTGTGCTGAAATTGTAAAATCTCACCCTTGTGTCTGGTTTCACATCTGGTAACTCACAGCTAACAGTTACAACTCTCCAATAGTAATTAAATGTTTTCTTTAAAAGAAAAAAACACCCACAATCATATATGGCAGAATGCATTATTAAAGGAGTATTTTGATTCACAGCAACTACCACCAGGAAGACTACAGCGAGAATTTTATAGGTAGTTGGGTACTTTTAGGTACGGTTTCTAAAGGTGTTGATCAAAATAAGTACATGTTACAAAAAGCAAAGGCAGTTTGCCTTTTGGGTGGATATTGAGTAACATTAAGCGACCGTAATTGCTACTGAGGAGAGAGCCTTCCCTTTGATGTCAACCGTGGCTTTTCTTTTTTGTTTCAGAAAGGAAGAAACTTCAAAAGCCGTAATTTCAGGACAATAAAGTACTCACATTAATATAGGTACCGACTTTAACTGTTCTTGAGCTCAGAAAAAAAGTTGCAGGATGAGAATGTGCTTGGATAAAGGAGGGAGAATTCAGGCATTTTTAGATTTCCTTCCTTCCGTCCGCCGTTTTAAATATGAATATAGCTAAGGACATCTAGCATGTGAAAGCTAAATATAGCCTTCGAAGCACTTCTAAATGCCACTAGGTGAAAAGAGTTAATTCCTTATATTTTGAAATACCTGATTTTATTTTATCATATTATTTTAAGCCCATTGACTTTATTAATTAAATACATCATAACACAGGAAATGACCAGATACTCTTATCTTAAAGATTCTGAGATAACTAGTAAGGTGATAACACAGATGCTCTGTAAATCAAAAGCCATTGTTTCCCTGCCACTATCTTAGTATGGAATGGTTTTAATAAGATAAAAGATGGATTTGAGTTTTCCAAAGCTTTTTACTTTAATAACACTTTTACTGAAGTATAACAAGCATACAGAAAGGATACAAATCCTAAGTGCATCCAGCATGATGGATTTTTCAGAAGTTAATTTTTTCCATCCATTTTCAGTGTACAACTCACTGATTTTTTCGTCAATCTACCGAGTTGTGCAACCCTCACCCCAATCCAGGTTTGGAATCTAATGATAATTCCTAAAGGGATGAGAATGGGAGACAGTCAAGCAAAACTTTGAAATAGAGTGAGCTTGGGGACCAGGCCTAGTTTGTGACACTGAATGGCTTTAATCCTTAGCGTGGAGGAATCAAAGACCATGTAGGCTCCATCCATCCAACGGGTGTCGAATTAGAAGCCCTGTAAAGATCCCCTGCTGCAGGAAGCCTTCTGCCTTTCCATGCCCTCTGCATTTTCCCTGGGTGCAAGTAATAAGAAGGCTTTTGCTATAGGAACTATCATGATCCCAGCAGCCTCAGAAGACGCTAAAGCCAAAATGAGATTGGAGAGCAGACTTCA